>JAAQRG010189128.1:0-11895 GCA_011634625.1 Babylonia areolata | reverse complement strand
TGTGTGTGTGTGTGTGTGTGTGTGTGTCGGTCAGGGCACACTGTGTCCACACAGTTTTCATGCGGTGCCCGTCACGCGCTGACAGGCCGTGTAAATAGCAAGGTGTCGTTACCAGTTAGTTACTGTCAGCCTTCTCTGTCTGCCTCTGTCTGTCTCTCTCCTTCTCCCTCTCCCCCTCTCTCTCTCCTCCTCCCTCTCTCACCCCTTCTCCCCTCAACTCTCCCCCCCTCCACTCCCTTTCTCTCTCTCCTTCCCTCTCTCCTCCCTTCTCCCGTCCACTCTCTCCCCCTCCTCCTCCCTCTCCTCTGTCTCTCCCTCAATCTTTCATTATGTCTATGTCTCTGTCTGTCTGTCTTTATGTCTCTCTCACTCACTCACCCACCTTCTCCCATTCACTCACTCACCCCCTCCCTCCCATTCACTCACTCACCCCAACTCTCTCTCTCTCTCTCTCTCTGTCTCTCCCTCAAGTCTTTATCTTTCACTATGTCGGTCTCTGTCTGTCTTTGTCTCTCTCACCTACTCACCTTCTCCAATTCACTCACCCACCTCCTCCCTCCCAACTGTCTGTCTCTCTGTCTGTCTCTCCCTCAAGTTCCTATCTGTCTTTCAGTATGTCTGTGTCTTTGTCTGTCTTTGTCTCTCTCACTCACCCACTTTCTCCCATTCACTCACTCACCCCCTCCCTCCCAACCAACTCTCTCTCTCTCTCTCGCTTTCTCTCTCCCTCCCCCCCCCCTCCCTCAAGTTCTGCCTTTCATTATGTCTCTGTCTGTCTTTATGTCTCTCTCACTCACCCACTTTCTCCCATTCACTCACTCACTCACCCCCTCCCTCCCTACCAACTCTCTCTCTCTCTCTGTCTCTCTCTCTCAAATTCTGCCTTTCACTATGTCTCTGCCTGTCTTTACGTCTCTCTCACTCACTCACCTTTCTCCCATTCACTCACTCACCCCCTCCCTCCCAGCTCTCTCTTCATCGTTTCCATTCCGCACGCCTCTCATCACCTCACCTCTCCTCACCTCTCGTCAAGCCCTCCGCTATCTGACCTCCAGACTCTAGCAGTCAGGCTGTCGAGGAGGACACAGGCTGTCTAATGGCCACTTGTTAACCCAAGTCACGGAACGCGGGGCGGGCGGGGATAACACGACTGTTTGCCGCTGTTTGGCCCCACACAGGGGAGCGTGTGGCAGCGGTGTCAGTGCAAGTACGTGGTGATGTCCCCGGGCCACTGGGTTGGTCTTCCGAGTTCTTTATTGGTACTGCCCTTGCTGCTGCCGCTGACGGCGTGTAGGTAGATAAATCCCTCTCGGGATTATGTGACAAGTAAAGGGTGCGCGAAGATTCTCAGTTGCGCTTGTGGCATGACCGACACCGAGATGGAACTTACACACGCGGCCGTGCACACTAACACGACGGCGAGTGCCGACAGGCAAGCGCGTGGATGTACGCAAGCACGTGCTTGAGCGCGTGTGCGTGCACACACACAAAACTGCGCATGCACGCACACACACATACACACGCGCACGTGAGCGCGCGTACACAAGCAAGCAAAAACGCCCATGGAAACACACACATGGCCTCATGCACACACTCATAGATTCATGCATGCAAGCGGCATGCACGCACGCAGGAAGACGCACAAACACATACGCGCACTTACAGCCAGGCATCGACAGTGCATGCACGCGCGCACACCCACGCACGCCGGCGCGCGCACAAACTCACATCCGCATGCAAACATCACACACAGACGCATGCGCGCGAGCTCAAGCATTACCCCTTCCCGACACCCCCGTCTCTCCCCCCACGCCCCCTCCCCCACACCCCCCCTTGCAGTTAACGTGCCAAACTTGAGATTGATGTGGTAAGTCATGTGAGCCAGTTTCCCATCCTTTCTTATCCTGTTTTTTTGTTTTTTTTGTTTTTTCCCCCCTGTCTTTATTATTTACTTCATTTCTGTCTCTTTCATTTTGTCTGATATTTGACACATGTCCATATCATTCATTTTCACTTTTCTTTTCGTGTTATTTATTCACGTGCTTTTTTTTTTTCTCCTTCATTCACAACACCATTTGTTAATCTGACAACAAATGCCCAATGCTATGAACCTGCACGCGACACTGTAGAAAACACCCCCAAAGAACAAAACAAAAAACAACAACAAAAAACCTCTCGCAAATTGTCACTGATGCCATTAGTTTTCTCTGTTTATTTCCCCCCCCCCAGATGGAGATGGACATGGACAAAAGGGAGAGAAGTCCGGGAGCGGAGGGAGGAGGGTGGGGGGTGGGGGAGTGCTGGGAGGAGAGTCGGAGGTGGGGGAGTGCTGGGAGGAGGTGGGGGTGTGGTATGGACCCTATGTGTGCGAGGTGGCGGTGTGTGCGGCAGGCTCCGTGCGGTCGTCACTGTCACACTGTGACACCCGTGAATGCCGGTTGTGGCCGGCTGTTTCCATTTATTGACACCAGCGTTTCTCCCGTTACTGACAGATGTCCCTTCCCCTGCGCCGCTCTGTCTGTCTGTCTGTCTTTCTCTGTCTGTTTTCTGTCTGTCTATCAGTCTTTCTCTGTCTGTTTTCTGTCTGTCTGTCTGTCTGTCTCTGTCTGTTTTCTGTCTGTCTGTCTGTCTTTCTCTGTCTGTCTATCTGTCTTTCTCTGTCTGTTTTCTGTCTGTCTATCTGTCTTTCTCTGTCTGTTTTCTGTCTTTCTCTGTCTGTTTTCTGTCTGTCTGTCTTTCTCTGTCTCTGTCTGTTTTCTGTCTGTCTGTCTTTCTCTGTCTCTCTCTGTTTTCTGTCTGTCTGTCTTTCTCTGTCTCTCTCTGTTTTCTGTCTGTCTGTCTCTCTGTTTTCTGTCTGTCTGTCTCTCTGTTTTCTGTCTGTCTATCTGTCTTTCTCTGTCTCTCTGTTTTCTGTCTGTCTATCTGTCTGTCTGTCTCTGTCTCTCTGTTTTCTGTCTGTCTGTCTGTCTGTCTGTCTTTCTCTGTCTCTCTGTTTTCTGTCTGTCTGTCTGTCTATCTGTCTTTCTCTGTCTCTCTGTTTTCTGTCTGTCTGTCTGTCTATCTGTCTTTCTCTGTCTCTCTGTTTTCTGTCTGTCTGTCTTTCTGTCTTTCTCTGTCTCTCTGTTTTCTGTCTGTCCGTCTGTCTCTTTATTTTGATTTAGTATTATTAGGGCGGGGATTGGAAGTAAAAAAGCACACCACTGCTTATATGTTATCATCGAAATAAATAATTTTGTCTTGTCTGCCTGTTTGTCTTTCTGTCTCTGTCTTTCTGTCTCTGTCTGTCAGTCAGTCTGTCTCTCTCCCATGCCATTTTTGTCATGTGTGGGGTGGGTATGGAAAGGTGAAAGGTGCCGTATGTCTGTGTCTCTTGTGCAAGCATCTCTCTCTCTCTGCCTGTCTATCACATACATTTTTAGAGCCGATGTCTTCGCACTTGTCTTACAAAAAGCAAATGGTTTCCGTTGACAGATTCGAATCTCAGCATTTACCCATCAGTTACTGAGTACACCAGGTTTCAGCTTTGGGACCAGTAATTATTATTTTCAGTTCATATGAACGACTCGCCTCTGTTTATTCACAGTTCTTATAGCAGCTTGTGACTTATTTTCAGATGGTGCAACGAGACATATTAACTCACTCAGTACGGCCACTCATCTCTTCTCCTCTACATAGACCCTTCAGATGTCTAGTGGGTGTCTGAATGACCCAACCTTTAGCTTCCGTCGTCAGAAGTGTGGTATTCTTTGTCAACATTCACCTCTTCAGTATAAGAGCCTTCCGCTTGCAATATTTTGATGATGGTAATTGGCGTGAAACGCTGTTAACGTCGTCTCTTTCGCCGTTCGTATGGAGAGAGTTAAAGAAAATGGAACAGAATCAAAAGGCCACTTGTTTTGCAGCAAACACGTTGCGTAATACGTTGAACAAGGATTTCTCGTCACCCACTCCTCTCCAATTCCCTCGCCATTTCTCTCTCCCAGCGTCCCTTGAGCAAACGACGAAACGATACCAACAGCGTCAGTTGTTGGAAAACTATAGTGATGGATTGTGCAGTTAACATCAGCTCTCACACACACACTCTGTATCTCTCCTCTTTGTGCCTGTATGCTTGTCTATTGCAGTGTCTTCACGATTCGTCTATTTCCGTTTCACCTATAGATAGATAGATATAGATATATATCCGATTCGACTATCCTAAATGGAAAAAAAATTGATGACTCCGTTTCGCCTTTTCCCAGTGTGTACTCGAGAAAATATGGATTGCTCTTATATATCAAAAGACGATATTAAAAAGAACATAGTGTTGAACAACATCAATAACACACACTGCATGCGTGCTCACACGCACACATTCCATTAAGCTTATGTCCGTGGCAGCTATGTCTAAAAGTTAAAAGCATAAGACAATCCGTCTGAAAGAAAAAAAAGAACAGAAAAAACTTTGAGAGAGACCCCTCTTTCCCAATTCATACAAAGATTTCAGTTTCTCTAAACGCTCGGTGTTTTGTTTTCGTTGTTGTTGTTTTCCTGTGTGTGTCCGCTCTTTGTTGACGCCTCGTTTGGACGCTGAACATCTTTTATTCATTTTCAAACCCACCCTGTTCTGCTCTCTTTGTTCATTACTGGCCCGGTATCTTTGTTGACACTCTGGACGTTTGAATGGCTTCCCACCTGGCAGCATTTTCAAAAGGTAACAAAATTTGCTTTTCTATTCACAGTATATCTGAAATTTTTCGTCCGCCTCTTTAGCTTTCAACGCAGTCCACCATGCGACATTTAAGTTTTACAGGTGATACTGAACTGAATTGTGGATATTCGCTCGAATGTCTCTGTTGTGAATGCTCACCAACAAAAATTCCCCGTCAAAGACCAGTTAAGGATTACGGGTGTTCATAGAAGCTATCTTTCACCTGTGCACATAGGTACCAATGCACCAACATATTTTAAAACACACTTATCCGTGTGTGTGTGTGTGTGTGTGTGTGTGTGTGTGTGTGTGTGTGTGTGTCTTTCTGTCACGTCTGTTGCAATCACCCCCTCTCTCTCTCTGTGTCACACGCACACACACATGCACGCACATGCACGCACGCACGCACACCGATGTAGATATTATAAGCGATGTACCAAACAACAGTGTGTCAAAATCGACATTACTTGTTACAGTAATGATATGGAAACTTAAAGCTGGAGATTCCCGTTCAAAACATCATCCGCCTTCTTTGTATTGTTGTCTCAAGTCGTTACGTTCTCTGCCTGCCGGTCTGCCTGTCTGCCAGTCTGTCTGTCTGTCTGTCTGTCTGTCTGTCTCTCTTGTTCTGTGGAGCCAATGTATAGGTCGCCTTTTTGTCAGCAACCATGTGATCAATTTCTCTTTTAGTGATGATAAAGTATTCTTGTATCTTGCGTCTATATATTCCTGTCTCTTCCTCCCTCCTTCCCGTTCTGTCATTATCATTCTTTGTCAGCCTCCCTTTGTGTCTCTGTTAAATCCTCCCCCTCCCTCGCCACGCCCCCCACCCCCGCCAACCCCCCACCTCCAGTTCCACCTTCGTCTCTCGTTCCTCCTCAATTTCTGTCTGGCGTCCCCCACCCCCCACCCCCCACCCCAGCCCCCTCCCGACCCCACCCCCCCCCTCCCCCATCACTTTCTCTTCTTCATTTAGTTGCTAACCCCCTCCACCCCTCCCCTCCCTTTCCCTCTCTTTGTCCCTGACTGTCCTCGTCATTAGTTTCCAGTTTCCCCTAATTTCCTTACGTGTGGGACACGTCGTGACCCGAAGGCTGTGTGGGTCTGTGGTGAGGAAAATGAAAAGAATTGCTCTCAAAGTGTCGACATCTGCAGAATGAGCGGTCATTTTGCGAATCTGTTTCAGTTTTGATGGGTTTTGTTTGCTTGTTAAATTTAGGCATGTTTGATTTCATTTGCGGTCGAGGTGGTAATGTTTTCGGAATGCTTTCATTTTTGTGTGTGTGTTTTTTTCTCTCTCTCAGAGCTGATTAAATTTTTGTCTGTTGCTCCATGTAAATCATCTCCACAATATCTGTATTTATGATGCTTTAATGCTTGCTACAGTAATAACAATAAGCTTTACTGCTTGCTGCATATGTAACTATGGTCCTAAGTTGCTACATTTGTAGCTGTGGAGCTTCAACAATAGCCACATCTATCTGTTAAGCTTCAATACTTGCCATATCTGTAACAATGAAGCTTCAGCACTTGGTACATCAATAACTGTAGAGCTCCAATACTTGCTACTTCTGTGTTAAGCTTCAATAATTGATACATCTATAAATATGAAGCTTCAATACTTGCTATACCTATAACTTAATCTTTAATACTTGCTACATGTATAACAGTTAATCTTAAATACTTGCTACATCTGTAAGTGTTAAGCTTCAATACTCGACACATCAATGAGGCTTCAATATTTGCTACACCTATAGCTGTGGAGCTTCAATATTTGCTACATCTGTAACCGTGAAACTTCAATACTTGCTACACCTATAGCAGTGAAGCTTCAATACTTGCTACACCTGTAGCTGTGAAGCTTCAATACTTGCTACAACTATAACAGTGAAGCTTCCGTACTTGCTACAGTGAAGCTTCAGTACTTGCTACACCTATAGCTGTGAAGCTTCAATACTTGCTACACCTATAGCTGTGAAGCTTCAATGCTTGCTACACCTATAACAGTGAAGCTTCCGTACTTGCTACACCTATAACAGTGAAGTTTCAATACTTGCTACACCTATAACTGTGAAGCTTCCGTACTTGCTACACCTATAACAGTGAAGCTTCAGTACCTGCTACACCTATAACTGTGAAGCTTTAATACTTGCTACACCTGTAGCTGTGAAGCTTCAATACTTGCTACACCTGTAGCTGTGAAGCTTCAGTACTTGCTACACCTATAACAGTAAAGCTTCAGTACTTGCTACACCTATAGCTGTCAAGCTTCAGTACTTGCTACACCTGTAAGTGTGAAGCTTGAATACTTGCTACACCTATAACAGTGAAGCTTCAATACTTGGTACACGTATAGCTGTGAAGCTTCAGTACTTGCTACACCTATAGCTGTGAAGCGTCAATACTTACTACACCTATAGTTCTGTGAAGCTTCAATACTTGCTACACCTATTGCTGTCAAGCTTCAGTACTTGCTACACCTATAACTGTGAAGCTTCAGTACTTACTACACCTATAACTGTGAAGCTTCAATACTTACTACACCTATAACTGTGAAGCTTCAATACTTGCTACACCTATAACTGTGAAGCTTCAGTACTTACTACACCTATAACTGTGAAGCTTCAATACTTACTACACCTATAACTGTGAAGCTTCAATACTTACTACACCTATAACAGTAAAGCTTCAGTACTTGCTACACCTATAGCTGTCAAGCTTCAGTACTTGCTACACCTATAGCTGTCAAGCTTCAGTACTTGCTACACCTGTAAGTGTGAAGCTTGAATACTTGCTACACCTATAACAGTGAAGCTTCAATACTTGGTACACGTATAGCTGTGAAGCTTCAGTACTTGCTACACCTATAACAGTGAAGTTTCAGTACTTGCTACACCTATAGTTCTGTGAAGCTTCAATACTTGCTACACCTATAGCTGTCAAGCTTCAGTACTTGCTACACCTATAACTGTGAAGCTTCAGTACTTGCTACACCTATAACTGTGAAGCTTTAATACTTGCTACACCTGTAGCTGTGAAGCTTCAATACTTGCTACACCTGTAGCTGTGAAGCTTCAATACTTGCTACACCTATAACAGTAAAGCTTCAGTACTTGCTACACCTATCACAGTGAAGCTTCAGTACTTGCTACACCTATAGCTGTCAAGCTTCAGTACTTGCTACACCTATAAGTGTGAAGCTCCAATACTTGCTACACCTATAACAGTGAAGCTTCAATACTTGGTACACGTATAGCTGTGAAGCTTCAGTACTTGCTACTCCTATAACTGTGAAGCTTCAATACTTGCTACACCTATAACAGTGAAGCTTCAATACTTGCTACACCTATAACAGTGAAGCTTCCGTACTTGCTACACCTATAGCTGTCAAGCTTCAGTACTTGCTACACCTATAACAGTGAAGCTTCAGTACTTGCTACACCTATAACAGTGAAGTTTCAATACTTGCTACACCTATAACAGTGAAGCTTCAGTGCTTGCTACACCTATAGCTGTGAAGCTTTAATACTTGCTACACCTGTAGCTGTGAAGCTTCAATACTTGCTACACCTATAACAGTAAAGCTTCAGTACTTGCTACACCTATAACAGTGAAGCTTCAGTGCTTGCTACACCTATAACTGTGAAGCTTCCGTACTTGCTACACTTGTAACAGTGAAGCTTCAGTACTTGCTACACCTATTGCTGTGAAGCTTCAATACTTGCTACACCTATAACTGTGAAGCTTCCGTACTTGCTACACCTATAACAGTGAAGCTTCAATACTTGCTACACCTATAGTTCTGTGAAGCTTCAATACTTGCTACACCTATAACTGTGAAGCTTCAGTACTTGCTACACCTATAACTGTGAAGCTTCAGTACTTACTACATCTATAACAATGAAAGTTAAATACTTGCTACACCTATAACTGTCAAGCTTCAGTACCTCCTACACCTATAAGTGTGAAGCTTCAATACTTGCTACACCTATAACAGTGAAGCTTCAGTACTTGCTACACCTATAGCTGTGAAGCTTCAGTACTTACTACACCTATAACTGTGAAGCTTCAGTACTTACTACACCTATAACTGTGAAACTTCAGTACTTGCTACACCTATAACAGTGAAGCTTCAATACTTACTACACCTATAACTGTGAAGCTTCAGTACTTACTACACCTATAACTGTGACGCTTCAATACTTACTACACCTATAACTGTGAAGCTTCAATACTTACTACACCTATAACTGTGAAGCTTCAATACTTACTACACCCATAACTGTGAAACTTCAGTACTTGCTACACCTGTTTGTTTTTTTGTTTTTTAATAATAATAATCCCGAGCGTGGTTTCTTTTATTATTATTATTATTATTATTTTTTTTTTTTTTTTAATAAATGTTCAGACATCAATATGTCCCAAATTATATACTCCGTTACTGCAGCTGTCGGGATCTTTAAATATCCCACATCTCCGTCAGTGTTTCTTGCTTCGTTGCAGATTCTTGTGTTTTTTTTATTTTGTAATGATACAAACAAAAGTGATAATGATGTTAATAATAATAATGACAATAATAATGATGATGATAATAACGATAATAATGTTGATGATTATGATGAAGATTATTAACAGCCGATGACTTCACTATTGTCGGTTAACGGAACGCGTGTGTTAATCTCGGTATCTGTGTCTGGCAGTGTTGGTGGTGTGTCTGGTATAATACCCATCCGTCCGCTCTCCTCCTTTCTCTTGTTGATGGACCGCCCCGTGTCTGTGTTCTCCCTTCTCCACCCTCCCGGCCCTATCTCCGTCCCCACCCCCCCCACACACACACACACACCCAGCCCCCTCCCACATCATCTTTCATAAGTTGTCCCCTACTGACCTATCTCCGAGGCAGTAGACCGCTCGACAGGTTCTGTATCAATGACCCGTCCTCGTTATCAATTTTGCACTCTTTGTCACTTTTCTCCCCCCCCCCCCCCCACCGCCCCTCCCCTCTCCTCCGTCGCCTCACCAGTATTTTTTGTTTATTGCTGCCGGAGTCCTGTGCTTATCTCCCTTGTTCTGCGTGCTTGATTGCCTCCCCCTTGTTGTTCGCCCGTCTCCTGCTTGAGACCGATAGTTCACACTCGGATGAAGCAGCTTTGGGGAAGATGACGGCAATAGCAGGGTGGGTACGATACACGCTTACACACAAAAAACGGTTGAGGGTTCAGTAATGTTCTTTGAGAGAAAAAAAAAATTGTTAAAAAAAAAAAAAAATTGTTAAAAAAAAAAAAAAAAAAAAATCCCAAAACAGCGAGCATCGTTGCCGAGTCGTAGAGACTTTTTCGGGTTTTTTCCAGGGTGACATGATGGAAGAGAGGGTAGTGAGCTGAAATTTAGAGTGACAAAATAAAGTGCTTGAAACAAATGGTAGAGTACTGAAATAATTAGAGTGACAGAATAAAGTGCTTGAAATAGATGGAAGAGTACTGAAATAATTAGAGTGACAGAATGAAGTGCTTGAAATAGATGGAAGAGTACTGAAATAATTAGAGTGACAGAATAAAGTGCTTGAAATAGATGGAAGAGTACTGAAATAATTAGAGTGACAAAATAAAGTGCTTGAAATAGATGGAAGAGTACTGAAATAATTAGAGTGACAGAATAAAGTGCTTGAAATAGATGGCAGATTACTGAAATAATTAGAGTGACAAAATAAAGTGCTTGAAACAGGTTGAAGAGAAGGAAGTGGAATGAAATCTAGAGACAAAAAGTGTTTGAAATCAATTGACAACCATAACAGAACAAGAGAAATGGTTGGGTTTTTTTGGCAATGATACTCTCCTACCTATTCTTTTGGTCTTGGTATTCAGTGACATTCCAGGAAGTGATATTGATAATAATTATTATGCTCCGTAGATTGTATTGTTTTCATTGTATTGTGTTTTATTGCATTCTGTCACTAAAGGATTCTCTGTGTAAATCAGGGCTCTTCCCGTGGAGAGCGTATCACTACAGCACAGTGCCACCCATATTTGTTTCGTTTTCTGTAAGCAAGCGTATTAGTTATACTATCAAAGTGGATTTTTTTTTTCAAAAGAATTTTGCCAGGGAAATCCCTTTTATTGCCGAGGGCTATTTTACGTTCGGTCAGTGCATGCAGCGTACGAAACCTCGGTTTAGCGTCTCATCCGAATGACAAGCACCCATGCCACCGCTTAAGGTCTAGTGGAGGGAGGCGCCTGGTAAGAGCATTAACTCTCTCCATACGAACGGCGAAAGAGACGACGTTAACAGCGTTTCACCCCAATTACCACCATCAAAATATTGCAAGAGGAAGGCTCTTATACTGAAGAGGTGAATGTTGACAAAGAATACCACAATTCTTACGACGGAAGCTAAAGGTTGGGTCATTCAGACACCCACTGGACATCCGAGGGGTCTGTGTAGAGGAGAAGAGAGGACTGGCTGTATTGAGTGAGTTAACGCTTGGCCACCGTGAGTCATTCCTGTGCCACAGCCCTAGACTACACTTCATTTGAGAAGTAATGAGGATGTTTCATCGTGCCCACGTGGATTGTGAGAATTCTTCAGTTTCTGGCAGAATGTGGTCAACTTCAGGACATGCCAGTGGAAAGAACAAAAAATGTATTTGTGATGTTTGAGCAGAAGGTATCTCTGTAGAGTAGAGGATCAGTATTTTTTGCGACAAAATAATCAGTGTCGCAGCAGCATTGTTTGGGCATTTCTGGATGTTTTGATTTCGCGAGAATACTGGTTTTTATTCCTGAGAATATTTCAGTTTTCGTGTTTCTGAAACCTTCGAGTCTCGGTGTTTTTTTTTGTTGTTGTTTTTTTTCGGTAAGAGTCCATGTATCCTCAGTACAGAGGTGTAGTCTCAGCAGCGAACAAAAAAAGAAAGAAAAAAAAAAGTCGAACACGATCCACAGAATTACATCACTGCCGCTGTTACTATTAACCTCACAATCACCATGGCCATCATCACACCTTCCACGTTAGTATTCGGGAACTGAAGGATTTTATGACTTTATCTGGCAACAGACACCAGAGTTTAAATCCGATATTAAGGGAACAAAGACGCAAACAAAGAACGTATGTGAGACAACCACACAAACACAGACACAGAGACAACTGATGCAAACACACGCGCACACACACACACACACACACACACACACACACACACACACACA
>JAAQRG010189127.1:0-11891 GCA_011634625.1 Babylonia areolata | reverse complement strand
TATAGTGACGCGCTCTCCCTGGGGAGAGCAGCCCGAATTTCACACAGAGAAATCTGTTGTGATAAAAAGAAATACAAATACAAATACAAAACACTATGCACCACTTATAATGGAATTAAACAAACACGATTCAATACAAATAAAAGTAATTTCAGTTGACACACACCACCACTCGTTTCTCCACCACGTCAGCCTTGATGCTCCTGTAGAGGAGGTTGAGGAACTGAGGCTGTTTGGCCGATGACCTCAACCCAGGATCCAACAGCTTCCGGTAGAGCGCCATGAAGAAACGGTCACTGTCACTGTTACTGTCAACATACAACTCAATGTTACTGTCAACACACAACTCACAGCATTTAGTCCATGAAGAAACGATCACTGTCACTGTTACTGTCAACACACAACTCATTGCTACTGTCAACACACAACTCATTGCTACTGTCAACACACAACTCACTGTTACTGTCAACACACAACTCAAAGTTACTGTCAACACACAACTCACTGTTACTGTCAACATACAACTCAATGTTACTGTCAACACACAACTCACAGCATTTAGTCCATGAAGAAACGATCACTGTCACTGTTACTGTCAACACACAACTCATTGATACTGTCAACACACAACTCATTGATACTGTCAACACACAACTCATTGCTACTGTCAACACACAACTCACTGTTACTGTCAACACAAAACTCATTGTTACTGTCAACACACAACTCAATGTTACTGTCAACACACAACTCACAGCATTTAGTCCATGAAGAAACGGTCATTCTCACTGTTACTGTCAACACAAAACTCACTGCTACTGTCAACACACAACTCAATGTTATTGTCTACACACAACTCACAGCATTTAGTCCATGAAGAAACGGTCATTCTCACTGCTACTGTCAACACACAACTCATTGCTACTGTCAACACACAACTCACTGTTACTGTCAACACACAACTCAATGTTACTGTCAACACACAACTCATTGCTACTGTCAACACACAACTCACTGTTACTGTCAACACACAACTCACTGTTACTGTCAACACACAACTCAATGTTACTGTCAACATACAACTCACAGCATTTAGTCCATGAAGAAACGGTCCTTCTCACTGCTACTGTCAACACACAACTCAATGTTACTGTCAACACACAACTCAATGTTATTGTCTACACACAACTCACAGCATTTAGTCCATGAAGAAACGGTCATTCTTACTGTTACTGTCAACACACAACTCACTGCTACTGTCAACACACAACTCACTGTTACTGTCAACACACAACTCACAGCATTTAGTCCATGAAGAAACGGTCACTGTCACTGCTACTGTCAACACACAACTCAATGTTACTGTCAACACACAACTCACAGCATTTAGTCCATGAAGAAACAGTCACTGTCACTGTTACTGTCAACACACAACTCATTGATACTGTCAACACACAACTCATTGATACTGTCAACACACAACTCATTGCTACTGTCAACACACAACTCACTGTTACTGTCAACACAAAACTCATTGTTACTGTCAACACACAACTCAGAGCATTTAGTCCATGAAGAAACGGTCATTCTCACTGCTACTGTCAACACACAACTCACTGCTACTGTCAACACACAACTCACTGCTACTGTCAACACACAACTCACAGCATTTAGTCCATGAAGAAACGATCACTCTCACTGTTACTGTCTACATACAAATCACTGTTACTGTCAACACACAACTCACAGCATAAAGTCTATGAAGAAACAGTCGCTCACTGTTACTGTCAACACACAACTCACAGCATTTAGTCCACGAAGAAACGGTCACTCTCGCTGTTTTTGTCAACACACAACTCACAGCATTTAGTCCAGTTGGTGTGTGTGTCTTGTAGATCATTAGTAGATGTCATAACATTCCACATTCATGGTGTATTTGTCATGACTGTGACATGGACATGATTGGAGATAAATTTGATTCTATTACAAATTGCCCCAAAATTTGCAGATTTTCAAAACCAGTACATTCCAAAGAAATATCTGAATCCAAATCATTTTTTTTATGCAATTAAACAAAGCAGGGAGGAAAAGCATATCTGAAAGAGGAGAAATAAAAAATGGCAAATATTGCAAGATGACATGGCCATTTATTTATCTGTTTTTATCACCAATTCCACATGTTTTAACTGCTATTTATGTTTTGATTTTGGTGTGTAATACCAACGATGTGACTTCCTCCATGCCCCAATACGGTTCAGAGGACTGAATATTCTTGTTTCTTGATTACTTTGATTTGATTAGATACAGATACTTATATAGTGCCTATCCTCATTCGGAGGCCAAGCTTAAAGCACTTTACAAACTCAGGGTCATCTGCACAACAGGCTTCCTATCTGGGTACAGCCAACTGACGGCTGCCGTTGGGTGCTCATTATTCATTTCCTGTGTCATTCAATCAGATTTCAGGCACGCATACTGTGACATATTTGGTGCGAAACTGAAGTACGTGAAAGTACACAACCACCACTGAACAAGGAACGATAACTCAGCTTGTCAACAGACATTCATGGCTCAGGTCAGTATCTTTACATGCTGTCAGAAGTGGGATACGAACCCACGCCCACATTCAGACACTCAGACAGACATGTAACATCTTATTCTTGATTCCTTACCTGGGGTCCACGACGTGAAGCAGCAGCATCAGAGCCTGGATGCCCGTGTTGAAGTTGACGATGTGCACAATCTTGTACAGCGTCCCCATCTGCTCCGCCAGGAAGTCCTGCTTCACTGAAAACACCACACAACACCAACACGATGAGTCTCTCCATTCATACACGTTTCTCCACACAGCGGCATTCTAGACAAAGGTTTCCAATTATAAAAAAAGTTTCTGACAGCACTGGGTGCCCCCTGATATTATATTATTCTTGTTTGCCACAACAGATTTCTCTGTATGAAATTTGGGCTGCTCTCCCATGGGAGAGCGCGTCACTACACTGAGAGTGCCACCCTTTTTTTTTTTAATTTCTGCCTGCAATTTTTATTTGTTTTCCTATCAATGTGGACTTTTGAACAGAATTTTGCCAGGGACAACCTTTTTATTGCTGTGAGTTCTTTAGTATGCACTATGTGCATGCTGCACATGGGACCTCGGTTTATCGTCTCATCCGAATGACTAGCGTCCAGACCACCAGTGTGACCACTCAAGGTCTAGTGGAGGGGGAGAAAATGCTGGTGACTATGGGAATCGAACCAGTGTGCTCAGATTTTCTTGCTTCTTAGGTGGACACCTTACCTCCAAGCGAACACGCCATTTATTTATCACTGTCTCACTTCTGAGCCAGGCAGTCTGAACCAGAAGCTCCCCCGCTCTCTGTGTTGTACTGATTTGCTTTTTGTCACAAAAGATATTTCTCTGTGTAAAATAATTATTGGTCTCCCTGTGGGAGACCATGTCTGCAAGTGTATGTGTTTTACTATCAAAGTGTATTTTTCCAACCCTTTTCTTGCTATGGGTTCTTTTACATGCGCTTAGTGCATGCTGCACTTACAGCCTCATCCGCAATACTAGCACCCAGACCACCATAGAAGGTCTAATGGTGGAGGGGGATTAGAAGAGGGAGACTAGTGGAGTGTTGGCCAGTGGTGATGTGTTGGATGTGTTGCCTAAGAAGCAAAATTCTGCAGGAACATCCACTTCCATATGAAAACAAATAATATTGCAGGCAAAAAAATACACAAAAAGAAAAGGGTGGCGCTCTCAGTGTAAGGATGCGCTCTCCCTGGGGAGAGCAGCCTGAATTTCACACAGAGAAATCTGTTGAGACAAAATGAGTAATACACTACAATACAATACAAATCCCAGTCCGTATGTGGGACTCGACCCTGTGGGCAGTCGCTTCCTGGTTGGGTGCATAACCACTGGGCCACCGCTGCACACACAAGGAGGTGGTGGTGAAGCTGTGGTGCTCACCTTTAGCGTAGGGGTAGGCCCTGTTCACCCCTGTCAGCAGAGCTGCCATCATCTTGCTGTCCGCCTCCCCTTTCTTCACGTACACCTGAAACACACACATCTGTTGGTTGACTTTATGGCAGTGTGCGCATTGTGTGTGTGTAGTTTATGTTGTGTGTGTGTGTGTTGTGTGTTGTGTGTTGTTTATGTGACAATGTGTGTCTGACATTGCAAGTGTGCGTGCATGTGTGTGTGTGCATGTGTGTGCGTGCATGTGTGTATACGCATGCATGTGTGTATGTGTGTGACAATGTGCGTGCATGTGTGTATGTGTGTGTCTGTGTGTGTATGTGTGTGACAATGTGTGTGTGTGTGTGTGTGTGTGTGACAATGTGTGTGTGTGTGTGTGTGTGTGTGTGTGTGTGTGTGTGTTGTATGTGTATGCCTTTACCATGGGACACAACAATGTGCTGAAACATGGCCTCAAAACCCTGGTCACTGTTGAACACTGGATAAGAAGTCCAACACCTAATGGATCTGCCACTGTGCCCCTCCCCCATCACCTTCCCTACTGGCCAGGCACAGATGAAAATAACACACTGCGTGAATAGGAAACACACACACACACACACACACACACACACACACAACACACACACACAACACACACACACACACACAACACACACACACAACACACACATACACACACAGCCCTGGGGGTACCATCATCACAAAAACACACACATCATACACATACACACACACACATACACACATGCAGAGTCAGAGACACACACACACACACACACACACACATAGAGACACACCCACAAACACCAGGAAAGATGTAGCTAAACACAACACACACACACACACACACACACACACACACACACACACACACACACACAAATGACAGAAAACTCACAACACACAAGCCCCAAACTCATTATCACCCGTGCAATCCCAAGCAATGGCACTGACCTTGAAGAAAGCAAAGTAGATGGAGATGAGCTGGGAAGCAAGAGCATGGTCTGTCTTGTGAAGCTTGATCTGGTTCAGGTAGCACATGGCGTAGTACCTCAACACAACACACAATGCACTGAATGACACATACACGCAGCACATGGCGTAGTACCTCAACACAACACAACACACAATGCACTGAATGACACATACACATAGCACATGGCGTAGTACCTCAACACAACACAACACACAATGCACTGAATGACACATACACGTAGCACATGGCGTAGTACCTCAACACAACACACAATGCACTGAATGACACATACACATAGCACATGGCATAGTACCTCAACACAACACACAATGCACTGAATGACACATACACGTAGCACATGGCGTAGTACCTCAACACAACACACAATGCACTGAATGACACATACACGCAGCACATGGCATAGTACCTCAACACAATACACAATGCACTGAATGACATATTCACGTCGCACATGGCTCAGTACCTCAATACGACACACAATGCACTGAATGACATATTCACCTGAACAAATAACTGTGCATCAAACAACCACCAAAACAAGGGAATGAATGAATGAATGAACTTGATTTGTATGAAGCTTGTAAAAATTTCCACACTTAGGTCGTGTGTTCACAGTGCCACCCACTCACAAACACACAGAGACAAAAACAAATAAGAAACAATCTGCACAGCAGATAATACACAAGTGCACACGCACCTGCCCCCCCCGCCCCCACCCCCCTCCCACCCCACAACACATACACCATGCACACACGCGCACACACACACTCACTTTACTTCAATTTCACATCTGATTCCATGTGCAACATGAACAGCTTGAAATGTACGTAAGAAAAATCAATGTTTCAGCCAAAAATTTACAGTTATTCAGTGGATTATAAACAACAGTTGTGATCTTTCATTGTAAAAAAAAGAAAAAAAAAAAAAAAGAAAAGAAAAAAGGAAGTGCAAGCGTACACTGGCTGCAAACAACTGCCGTTTGCTGAAAATTCAGCATCATTTCACAAAGCCCCAAAGAAGAAAAGTGTGCGAGTTTCCAACTGCTCCCTAACTTCATGTAAACCCTGTATGATGGAGCTGAGGATGTACCGAGGATGTATACTTTCCACACTGCTCTATGGCTCAGACTACTGGAGGATGTACTGAGGATGTATACTTTCCACACTGCTCTATGGCTCAGACTGCTGGAGGATGTACTGAGATGTATCCTACCACACTGCTCACCTTCCACAACATAAAAACTCTGAAGTATCCTGCAAATCTTTTGGCCCAATACAACCTCCAATCAACGACTACTCCCCCAGTGCAATCAAAAGACCATGGAGACCACCATCACGAGAGCCAGAGGGCAGTGAAAATGGATTGGACAGAGAGCTCAAAGGTAACATCACCCGCACAGCCCCTCACTGGACACCAGAAGATAGGTGCAAGACAGGAAGGCCAAAAAAACCATACTGGCACAGAACAATTCAAGGAGAACTGAAGACCCTGACGCACACCCGGGGTACCACTCTGAAACTGGTCCCAAACAGACAAGAGTGGTGACGGGTATTCGCTGCTGGCCTGCATGCCAGATGGGCAGTACCACACCATGTACGATGGCAACTCACTGTGCTCGCTCCGTGACGTTTGGCCGGTACACCAGTCGTTCCACTTCTCCCACAATGACCGACTTCATGTTGGGGTGTTCCTCCACTGGTGCACAATGAATCAATAAATGAATTAACGTAATGTAAATGAACATGAATTGTAAAATTGTTGAGGAATTATGGAAGCATATGCACATGCCATACGCTCTAAATTGTTCAGAAATTATGCATACTTATGCACTTAATATACGCTGCAAACTGTGCAGGAATTATGTATGCACATAACATAGTAAACTGCTCATGAACTATGTATATGTATTCACATAACATAGTTATATTGTAAACTGTTAAGGAATTATGTAAACATATACATTGTAAAATGTTTAGGAATTATGTAAAAATATACACATAACAAGCAATGTGAATTGTGCAGGAATTATGTAAACATATGCACTTACAAAAAAAAATGAAAATTACAATCCTTGTAGCCAGGAGTCTTTGTGAAAAAAAAAAAGTAACAAAATGTATTCTTCGGAAGCAATGTAAAATGTAAGCAGTTAACTGAAGAACAACCAGAGGCATGACTCAGGCAGTCTAACAACATGAACTTAGTGATTTTTTTTCACAAAACATCATAAGCCATTAAGGTAGTTGCAAACATTACTTCATTTATGAAAATAAAAATCAAATAAAACAAATCTAACAATTAAAAAAAAAAAAAGAAAAGAGATACACACTTATCTACATTTCATTTGGAAATACGATGATTTGTTTTAAAAGATACAAGTAAAGTAAAAGAAACACATGCACATGCATGCACATACAAACACACACACACATTCTTTTGAACTTTTGAATGTGTTATTAACAATTCCAATATGTTATTTGTTATTGCAGAAGGTTTGCTGCATAGTCCTATAGGACATTTGTTATAGAAGTTATATTTGTTTGATGTTGGCATTTATAACGTTTCCATTTTTCCTGGCATTGTCTCTCCCTATTCACCCTCCACACATACACACACTTTTACCCCTGCCCCTCTCACAGACCCTACCCCCACAGTTTTTTTATTTATTTAATTTTTTTTTTTTTTTTTTTTTATTATTATTATTTTTTTTTTTTACTTTTTTTTCCCCCCCGTCTAATATCACTTCAAGTGGAAAGACGTTAAACTGAAGACAACAACAACACACACACACACCCCTTTTTAACTCCATACCAATTCAAACAGGTGATGCACGACTCACCCAATTTGATCAGCAGATATGATGCCTTGGAAGCTATTTTGTGGTTGGGGTCACCAAGTTTGTTTATCAACATCGGCAGCAAAACCTGATAAATTAAAAAAATAATACAATAAAGTACAACACAATATAACAACACAATGCATCACAATACAGTACAATACACTTGTAACCACATGGCAATACCAAAGCAAAATTCTTCAGAAAACAGTGTGCAATGAATTAAAAATTGTCTGGAAGCACACAGCAAAAGCTTTCAAAAATGTACCCAAAACTGGGTTGTTGCTTTTTTTTTCCCCTCTAAAATTTGAAGATACACTGCTGGCTGCCACATCACAAACAGGAGCAGCACACTATGAGGGTGAGGTGTGAACAAAAAAAAAAGTTAAAGATCCCGTATCTTTTTTTACAACCATCAGGACAGTATGTCTAGGGCTCAGCACAGAGAGAAAAGGCCGCAGAAAGGTCCCGTATCTTTTTTACAACCATCAGGACAGTTTGTCTAGGGCTCAGCACAGAAAGAAAAGGTCCCGTATCTTTTTTACAACCATCAGGACAGTATGTCTAGGGCTCAGCACAGAAAGAAAAGGCCGCAGAAAGGTCCCGTATCTTTTTTACAACCATCAGGACAGTTTGTCTAGGGCTCAGCACAGAAAGAAAAGGCCGCAGTCCTTTGCTTCTGCCACTTTAACCCATTCAAACCAGGGGAGTTTACAGCTTCCATTGGCTTCAGTGCCGTAATGTTGCCGTAAAAAATGGAGAATTTTTACTGTTTTTCCTCCAAATTACGTGTGGACACATCATGCAAATACTGTAGAAGTTAGTTCCCTTTCTTTGCAGTTTACTTGTATTTGTATTTCTTTTTATCACAACAGATTTCTCTGTGTGAAATTCGGGCTGCTCTCCCCAGGGACAGCGTGTCGCTACACTACAGCGCCACCCATTTCTTTTGTATTTTTTCCTGTGTGCAGTTATATTTTTCCCTATCGAAGTGGATTTTTCTACAGGATTTTGCCAGGAACAACCCTTTTGTTGCTGCGGGTTCTTTTATGTGCTCTAAGTGCATGCTGCACACGGGACCTCGGTTTATCGTCTCATCTCAATGACTAGCATCCAGACCACCACTCAGGTCTAGAGGAGGGGGAGAAAATATTGGCGGCTGAGCCGTGATTCGAACCAGCATGCTCAGATTCTCTCGCTTCCCAGGCGGATGCGTTACCTCTAGGCCATCACTCCACATATGATTATGCATGAACGTGAAAACTGTTTTAATGAGAGTAATTTTGATGCCAGAGTAATGCCCTGTTGCAGGGCTCAATGAATAAGCCGTCCTCAACTTGCTCAGGTACCCATCCACACCCGGGGTGAGTGAGGATAATCGCAGTTAAGTCCCTCATGAAAATGAGTAATATCTAACTAAGTCTCTGTGGTTGCATTTCCATGTTCATGTACTCACATTTTCCTGTTCTGGCTTGGACGTAAGAAGATTTTGCATGATAGCTGGTGGAAAAGAAACAACAAAAAATCAACATCAATCAGATTTACAAGCTCAGGATTTTCAGTCCAGGATAAGAAGCTGCGTGCAAAACAACAACATAAACACCACCGACAAAAACCAAACAGCAAGAAAGCTCTGATTTGATTCTACTCATTTCCAAAATTTCTGAATTTACTCTGCATATTAAAATAATAAAAGTACCAGTACGTAACATCAAAACAAGTCTTTTTTTCCCTTGGTTATACTGGGTCAAACCAGAACATGGATTACTTTATGAATATGACCATGATCCTATTCATGTCTTGCCTGCTAACCATAACTGTGACTAAGACAAATCATTATTTCAAACAAAAAAACCATCAGTATCTATGGACAAGCCATTCTTAATACTCCACTCCAATCCTTTATAATAGCATATAAGAAATGTGCTATGCTGATGCGTACTTTCAGCTTCAAAAAACAACTCTGTACACAATTCTATCTGAACAGACCAGTGTTATACATCTACAGCTGAATTAAAGAGAGAAAAAAAAGTCATATACAACTGCAGTTATGCAGGACAACATACCAAGAGCTTTTTCTTTGCAGGCAACCAATGTGTCGTAGGACATCACCTGTCAATGAAATCATTGGACAAAATACAGCCAAATTTAAAAGTGACCCCAAAACAGCATTTAGGTCTAATATCACAAAGTGGAAACATGTTAAACTGAAGACTACTTCTACTACTACTACTACTACTACTACTACTACTACTACACACACATGCTGTTAGTGTTACACATACACACACACACCACACACAATGTCACATGCACACATATCAGACACTGCATACTACACACCACACACACACACATCACACACTACATACTGCACACCATACACACACATGCTGTCACACACACACACACACACATGCTGTCACACACACAATGTCACATACACACACACAATGCCACACACGCACAAACCACACACACACACACAATGTCACATACACACATATCAGACACTGCATACTACACACCACACACACACACACATCACACACTACATACTGCACACCACACACACACACACACACACACACACACACACACATGCTGTCACACACACACTGTCACACACACACACACACATCACACACTGTCGCACACACACACACACACGCACACACACATGCTGTCACACACACAATGTCACACACACACACACAATGCCACACACACACAAACCACACACACACACACAGACACACACACACAGACACACACACACACAATGCCACACACACACACACACACACACACACACACAACATACAACACACTACACACACACACACAACATACAACACACTACACACACACACACACACACACTCCACAACACTGCCAGACAAATCAAGCAGAGAGCCTCACATCCAGAGCGCTGACAAAGGCAGCATATTTCTGCCTCAGCAGATCCTCGGCGTGCCAGGCCATCAGCCGTCGATCCACACTGTCCCTGTTCCCACTGCACACTCCCCACAACGTGGAGAACGGACGCTGAAACGGTTCATAATAACAATGGCAATCATAATTCTGTTTTGCGTAGTGCCTTTCAGCATAAATCATGAACATGTTCAACTGCCTTGTGCGATATAAAAAAAAATTGATGTGTAATACATGACTCAAACACAAAAACAACTTTCATGCATTTCAAAATGCTACTTTCAATGCCATTCAAGCATTTCTTTTCCTAAAAAAGAAAGATTAAAAAAAAAAAAAAAAAAAGGAGCTAAGCTTTATGAAAAAAAAAATCTGAAAACTGCTGATGAAATTTCATTGATCACGACAGGAAAGCAAATTACATATGTATTATCAATATTAATGACATTATACAAGAACAAAAGAAAAAAAAGAACTGAAATGGCAATGAATGTCACTGAAAATAAACATCCCACTCTGCTGTACACCAATGTATGAACAGATAAACACACAGCACACAATCAGGTTTACTCATTTCCAGTAATGCCACAGGTAACAGAGAGACACAGACCAGACAAAGAGCCTATGATATAAATCATGACTTACAGCATCAAAAGCAATCAGCTTCCTGTCGTCAGGCAGAGGACTGGTATCTGACACAAGCAGGTTCTTCAAAGTATCTGTGGGAATAAAAATCCCACAGAATGAAACCAGGTAGGATCATTCAATACATCATGAGTGGCTGCTAATGACCTTACAATACACAATGTGCTAATGTTACGTATTATCAAACAAAGTGACTGTAAATAGCACAACATTTCTAGTGGTAAGTCAGTCACATATGCACTTAGAAGCAGTGCATTAACAACAGGGAAAATGGGAAGGGAATTAAATATAAAACACACACACACACACACACACCACACACACACACACACACACACACAAACCCACTACAACTTAACCCTTTCGCTGCCAGGAAAATAAGATTTAAGTGAAATCTATTTGCCAGGGTTTTTCCACAAAAAACGGGTATAAATTTTCAAAAAATTCTGTGCTCTTTGTTATTGGAGAAAGACCCATAAAAGTATATATTTTCTGAAAGG
>JAAQRG010189125.1:0-11905 GCA_011634625.1 Babylonia areolata | reverse complement strand
TTGCCAGGGTTGTATAAGTAAGAAAAAAAAAAGTTTCTAAGCTGACAGTTGTTTCTGCAGAATCTGTTGTCGGTGTGCAATGTGTGCGCATGCATGTAAAGGCAGACATGCATGCAAGCCATCAAAAGTAAACTATTTCAGAAGTCACAGGATAATTTTGCTTTCTTTCTTTTTTTTCTTACCTCTAAAACTTCCATGCTTTCACCTGAAACTGTAGTTCCTTTGATACTTCTGTTTGTAAACTTATATAGTCCTTTGTAATCACATTTACTAGTTCCAGTTTTATTTTTCGTTTTCTAATTCTTCTTCTTTCTTTTTTTCTTCCTTGCAAGTCCTTGGCCAGCTTCAGCTGGATACAAAGTTCAAACAAAAAGATTTTTAAAAAAAAGACAATTGGCAATATCAAACCATTTCTAGTGCCATTAAAAGTAAAAGCATGTATCAAAATTGACAGAAATTGGCCAATTCCAAAATCATATCAAAGTTCTAGCAAAACAAACAAACAAAAAAATATCTGTCTAAAAAGATCACTGATTTTTTAACCCTCTTTTGACGAGTGCGACCAAGGCGCAGAATCTTGACAGCAACAACATCAGCCATACATACACACTAGTGATATTGTGTGTGTGTGTGTGTGTGTGTGTGTGTGTGTGTGTGTGTGTGTGTTTTAATATCATTATCACTATTCAAAATCTCATATCAATTTCTTTGTTCTACTGTGTTTTAATAAAACAGTGAGCTGGTAAGAAAGGAGTATCCTGCCTGGATGGGACAGAATCCTTCCCTCGTCCAAGTACTGACACTGATACTGTTTTCTGGGGGGTTTTTTCATCAATATTTCTCCCACATATACTGAAGAGGAAAAACACATTAATTACACTTTTTTTTTCTTCCTTCAGTCTCTTCTCTGATTCCCTTTGTGCTTCTGAGAGACAGAGATAAAGACAGACACAGAGAAAGAAGGGAAGAGAGAGAGAGAATGAGAGAGACAGGAAGAGAGGCAAAAGGGAGTCTTCCTCACCTTAAATCTTGTACACACCCACATTTTCAAAATGTCTCTCTCTCTCTCTCTCTCTCTCTCTCTCTCTCTCTCTATATATATATATATATATATATATAAACACATATGTGTGTGTACTGAAAACAAATTAAAAAAAATTGAAATGAAAATAATTATGTCTAATCAATACTCATATTGCACACAGCGGAGGTGATGTATTCCATGTGATAAAACATAAATGGTTTTGAGGCAATGATGCTATGGCCATTTAGGCAATGATGCTATGGCCATAAAAAAAGGATAAATTGATGTCATTATGCTGATTGCTTTAATACATTTAATACAGTATGGTTTCAAGAGAAAAACAACAACCAACAAATAAAACAACAAAAACCTACTGTCATCATACAAAATGATGTGATCTGATTGATCTACGCTAATGATGATTTCCATGGCAGAACTGCACTGACATCCAAATGGACAATCCTATATCAATAATCACAAACTCAAGACGCAATAGTCAATAAAAAAAAAAAGGAAAAAAAAAAAAAAGAAAAAGAATAAAAACACTTGTATGTATACACCTTTTCAACACGTTTTTTTCTTTCTTCATAAATTAAATATAGGAATAGAAATTTCTAAAAGCGACAAAATGCTGAGTAGTGTTGTACTGCAGCACACTTTTAACCACATCCATCACATTGTGTACTTTGCTGTACAGTCTCCCAGCCAGTTATTATGTACAAACTGATAACAATGACCATCACAAAAAAAACTTCCAATGAAAATATGTACATTGCTCAAACGATTTATCACCACCATAAAACTATCTACTTTTTTTGTTTAACCTTTCCAAATATGCATTTCAATTTTCAACTCTCTCACAAGCAACATATAATTAACTTGCAGCAATATCATCTTTACAACAGTTTTTTGTTTGTTTGTTTGTTTTTTTTGTTTTTCAATCCAAATCTCAAGTCGCAACATCACAGAAATAATTTGAATAACCTTTTGTTTCAATTGATATCAGGCATATTTTGACGGGCAGGAACCTATACCTATATGTCCCCAGTGAAGGCTCTGGGCACTAGGGAATCGTCAAGTGATGTCCTATCCATGTGTGACAAGTGATTGAGGGTGATTGTTGGAAGCCTGATTTCCCTGTTAAATGTTTGACACCTTGTCAGTCAGGATGGGGAGAGAGGATGTCAGGCATTATAATCAACACTGAAGCAAAACATGGGAGCAACACCACAACAGCTCAGCTGGGAAAAAGACTTGGTTCCAAAATGGGGACAGGGCAGATTAAACATCTTACAGTTATTATGCTCCTGCTTGCTGTGTTTTGAGGATAGAAGAACATTGTGGGGTTTGGGGGTTTTTTTTGTTTGTTTTTTTCCGAGGGGAGTGGGAGGGGTGGGGCCCGGGGGAATGACAGCCTGCTTAATTGAATAGATCACAGATTAAACATATTCATCTTTAAGTTATGCTGCAGCTAGCCATGTTATGTTCCAGCTAGCCATGTTATGCTCCAGCTAGCCAGGTTTTGAGGACAGAAGAAAAACGTGTTGTTGTTTTTTCAGAGGGAAGGGGGAAGGGTGAGGGCGGGGGGGTGGGGGCAGGGGGGAATGACACCCGGTTTAACTGAACAGATCACAGATCAAACATAGTAATCTTTGTTATGCTCCAGCTAGCCATGTTTTGAGGACAGAAGAAAAACGTGTTGTTGTTTTTTTCAGATTTTCAGAGAGAAGGGGGAAGAGTAGGAGCGGGGGTGGGTGGGGGGGGGGGGATGACAGCCTGTTTAATTAAATAGATCACAGATTTGGAGTTGACTAACCCTTCGTGAGGTGATAGGCTTGTTATCTGCTGGACATCAGTTTACAAAATGCACAAAGATCAAGAGTTAGTGTTAACACTAATCATCTGAAAGATGGCAAGGTATATATATATATATATCTATTCAGTTACCCACAGACATGTTAAATGGATGGTTGGTAATTACATAGCATGCAGGACAAGCAAATGGGTCACTGGCAGGGGTCAGCTTTAGGGCTTATGACACAATTACAGCATGACACATTTCCTATGCCATGATGGAATAGTCCAAGCAGACGGCACACCCAAGACACATAATTATACCAGAAAACTTCACTGTCTGTTCATGACTATGGAGGGTATGGTATTCTGACAATGAAGCTCACCACCACCATCACCACCACCACCAACAACAACAAAATCAGTATTGGGAAGTTGCCGGATTGTCAGTCTTATTTGTCATTCATTTACCTGTTTGAAGTAATTATTCAGGATTCTTTCAAGTTTGGTAGCTGGAAGAGTTAAGTATTTAAATAATACCAAGAACAAAGTGCTTAGTAAAAATAGAAAACGTCTTTATTACCAAGTGTACCGGGGTCACAGGGAATACTGAAAGAGGGATGAGTGTTCATGGTCAGAGTTCAATAACCTTTGTTTCTTCTTCTTCTGCGATGGTGGGCAGCTACTCCCATGTTCACTAGTATGTACATGAGTGGGCTTTTACGTGCATGACCGTTTTTGCCCCGCCTTGTAGGCAGCCATACTCCGTTTTCAGGGGGTGTGCATGCTGAGTATGTTCTTGTTTCCATAACCAACCGAACGCTGACATGGATTACTGGATCTTTTACGTGCATATTTGATCTTCTGCTTGCGCATTCACATGAAAGGGTTTCAGGCACAAGCAGGTCTGCATATATCTTGACCTGGGAGATCGGAAAAATCTCCACCCTTTACCCACCAGGTGCCATTACCGAGATTCGAACCCAGGACCCTCAGATTGAAAGTCCAACGGTGGGTGGCAGGGGACTTGTTTTGTAAGAGAAGCTGAACAGACTGAGCACAACTGGGTTCACTGTCAGCCGATGAGATTACGCTGGATGTGGGTTTTCAAGCATCACTTGCACTGACAAGCCAACCAGCGTTTTGTTGGGTTTTTCTTTATAATGTCAGTCTACCCAGCTAGTATGAACCTGGTTTCTGAAAACTCATCACACACTCTTGCCTTGGTGTAAGACACATTAAAAAAGTTCGAGAGGTTGAAGTGCTGGACACATGGGTTCCAACCCATCAGCTGTGAGTTTGTAAAACATTATGGTCTGTCTGTCAGCCTCAACTGTTTTTTGTTATGTTTTTTTTTTACTAGGGAAACTACTTCTTCTTCTTCTGTGTTCATGGGCTGCAACTCCCACGATCACTCATATGTACACAAGTGGGCTTTTACATGTATGACCATTTATACCCCACCATGTAGGCAGCCATACTCCGTTTTCGGGGGGACTAGAGAAACAAAAATGCTGTTATCTGCAGACAAAATTTCAGAGTCCAAGACATCTATCTAAAAAGCAGCACATCTGAAAACAAAGAGGTTGTTGTGCAGAGACTGGGACTGACTAGAACTTAAAAAAACAACAAAAAAACATAGGAAGAGTTATGCCACAGAAACCAAGATATCTCAAAAGTGGACAGTACCGAATACCACCAACGTGACTCAGTTGCAGTGCAGTTTTCTCTTGTGTTTGGACTGCTGGTAACCTAACACTGATAGTTCCCTTGTGGACTGTCAACACTAGGACTGTGTCAGACAAAGCCAGGTGTGTTTGGATTGCTGGTAACCTAACATTGATAGTTCCCTTGTGGACTGTCAACACTAGGACTGTGTCAGGCAAAGCCAGGTGTGTTTGGACTGCTGGTAACCTAACATTGATAGTTCCCTTGTGGACTGCCAACACTAGGACTGTGTCAGACAAAGCCAGGTGTGTTTGGATTGCTGGTAACCTAACATTGATAGTTCCCTTGTGGACTGCCAACACTAGGACTGTGTCAGACAAAGCCAGGTGTGTTTGGATTGCTGGTAACCTAACACTGATAGTTCCCTTTGTGGACTGTCAGCACTAGGACTGTGTCAGACAAAGCCAGGTGTGTTTGGACTGCTGGTAACCTAACATTGATAGTTCCCTTGTGGACTGTCAGCACTAGGACTGTGTCAGACAAAGCCAGGTGTGTTTGGACTGCTGGTAACCTAACATTGATAGTTCCCTTGTGGACTGTCAGCACTAGGACTGTGTCAGACAAAGCCAGGTGTGTTTGGACTGCTGGTAACCTAACATTGATAGTTCCCTTGTGGACTGTCAGCACTAGGACTGTGTCAGACAAAGCCAGGTGTGTTTGGACTGCTGGTAACCTAACATTGATAGTTCCCTTGTGGACTGTCAGCACTAGGACTGTGTCAGACAAAGCCAGGTGTGTTTGGACTGCTGGTAACCTAACATTGATAGTTCCCTTGTGGACTGTCAGCACTAGGACTGTGTCAGACAAAGCCAGGTGTGTTTGGACTGCTGGTAACCTAACACTGATAGTTCCCTTGTGGACTGTCAGCACTAGGACTGTGTCAGACAAAGCCAGGTGTGTTTGGACTGCTGGTAACCTAACATTGATAGTTCCCTTGTGGACTGCCAACACTAGGACTGTGTCAGACAAAGCCAGGTGTGTTTGGACTGCTGGTAACCTAACATTGATAGTTCCCTTGTGGACTGTCAACACTAGGACTGTGTCAGACAAAGCCAGGTGTGTTTGGACTGCTGGTAACCTAACATTGATAGTTCCCTTGTGGACTGTCAACACTAGGACTGTGTCAGACAAAGCCAGGTGTGTTTGGACTGCTGGTAACCTAACATTGATAGTTCCCTTGTGGACTGTCAGCACTAGGACTGTGTCAGACAAAGCCAGGTGTGTTTGGACTGCTGGTAACCTAACATTGATAGTTCCCTTGTGGACTGTCAGCACTAGGACTGTGTCAGACAAAGCCAGGTGTGTTTGGACTGCTGGTAACCTAACATTGATAGTTCCCTTGTGGACTGTCAGCACTAGGACTGTGTCAGACAAAGCCAGGTGTGTTTGGACTGCTGGTAACCTAACACTGATAGTTCCCTTGTGGACTGTCAGCACTAGGACTGTGTCAGACAAAGCCAGGTGTGGCTGTGAGTGTGGGACTCAGAAAGAGTGGGGGGGCATGTGAGTAATGCCACTTAAACGGAGCAGATAATGGGGCAAGAAAGCCAAACAACCAGACAAAGAAAGAAACGAAACCTGTGGACCAGAAGAAGACAAGTGATCTTCATACAAACTGTTTTACATATCACTGATGTTGGTGCCAACACTCTTGTGTATGCTTCATAGTTTATGGAATGGAGAAAACCAACACAGAATGTAATCAAGTTTTGTGCAGAGTATGCATACAATGTTGCTTTTTTTTCTTTTCTCTTCTGTTTTATTTCTTTATTGTAAGAGAACTACCCGTTCCTTAACGAAATGGATATTCCACAAATCAGACATCAAACGGGGAACCACGCAGACAAAATGGGAGGAGGGGTGTCTTGGGGAAAAAATTTTTTTTTGGATAAAATGCTTGAAGTTTAAGCAATCACAGTTATATGTATAACATATATTAATGCATGGAGTAGAATAAAAAAAACAGGAAAAAAGCAAGCGTATCGCCGTGACAAGAGCGTGCCGACAAAATGCCATTTAAAATAATACCGCAGTGACCATAGGAAAAAACCAACAATGGTAACAACAGGCTTGGTGTACAATCAAAACACAGCTCTCACACAACACATGTACATCTACCACCATTCAAAAGCCTCATTCATTCAGCTCTACCATGGCTACAACCTAAAGCAAAGCAGTATAAAACTATCTAAAATAATGTTCAACATTATTTTGACCACATATATGTATAAAATCAATAATCATTTGTCAAACATTGTAAAAAAAACACAAAAAAACAAAAAAAACCAGCATGAGAAGGTTTGTTTTTTCTTCTTCACAGACACACACATACATTTTGATGATCAAAACTAACATGTTCTGATTCAACATCTTTTTCTACACCTTGTACACTCTTCATTGTACACACTTTCTGAAGCTTGTCACATCTCTGAACATTCAGAATTCTTTTTCTTTCTGTTTCACACAAACCAATGCACATATGCACATATGCGGGCGTGTGCGCGAACACACGCACACACACACACACACACACACACACCTTACCAGCTTTCTCATATGGCAACTGTTATGAGAAGAGACAGATGAACATCACATCATACACACACAGACACAGACACAGACACCTGACGGAAGCTGAACATGTACAGACATGAACAGTTTGAACTGTATGTTTGAGGACAGGACCACACAGTACAGTGATGACCCACCACCTGCTACTACCTGGTCTCCAGCTGAAGGGGAAGAGAGAGAGAGAAAGAGTGAGAGTGAGAGAGTGAGTGAGAGAGAGAGAGAATGAGAGAGAGAGAGAGAAAGAGTGAGTGAGAGTGAGAGAGAGAATGAGAGAGAGAGAGAGTGAGAGAGAGTGAATGAGAGTGAGAGAGAGAGATAATGAGAGAAAGAGAGAGACAGAGAGAGTGAGAGAGAGAATGAGAGAGAGAGAGAGAGAGTGAGAGAGAGAATGAGAGAGAGAGAGAGAGTGTGTGAGAGAGAGTGAATGAGAGTGAGAGAGAGATAATGAGAGAAAGAGAGAGACAGAGAGAGTGAGAGAGAGAATGAGAGAGAGAGAGAGTGAGTGAGTGAGACACAGAGAGAGAGAGTGAGAGAGAGAATGAGAGAGTGAGAGAGAGTGAATGAGAGTGAGAGAGAGAGATAATGAGAAAAAGAGAGAGACAGAGAGAGTGAGAGAGAGAGAATGAGAGTGAGAGAGAGAGAGAATGAGAGAGAGAGAGAAAGAGAGAGTGAATGAGAGTGAGAGAGATAGAGAGATAATGAGAGAAAGAGAGAGACAGAGAGAGTGAGAGAATGAGAGAGACAGAGAGAGAGAGAGAATGAGTGAGAGAGAGAGAGAGAGAGAGAGAGAGAGAGAGACAGACAGACAGAGAGAGAGAGAGAGAGAGAGAGAGAAGAGATAGAGAGAGAGAGAGAGAGAGAGAGAGAGAGAGAGAGAGAACAGGTTTCCACTTGATGGGCCCTGAAGCATTCATCAACACAGATATCCCCAGAGTTCAGCAACTGTTACATGCCAACAATGTTTCTGCCAAAGCCGTGTGTTTTCTGGTCCATAAAGGAAAAGTTTATCACTTGCACACAATATCTGCTGACTAACTATTCAGCTTGATGCAGTGGGGTGCAGAACTGAGAAGGATCACATGTCATCAGTAACTCTTCACCTATCCTGCAAAATGCCCGTGCAGTTAAATCAGACACAATGAAGTCCTGCTTGATGACTTCTACCTGCAATTGATTTTCACACGGGGTTATGTAGCTCAGGTGATTCACTGTTCACAAAACAGGTAACTCAGTGGACTTCTGCCATCAGCTAGTGACTCACACACCACGGTTCATTCATACAGCTCTACAACGTCAGGTGAAAAAAAAAAAGAAGTACTTTAAAGATTTATGCAACTCTCTAAAACTGTTTGGATCCAGTTCTCACCAAAGTTTTCGTTATTCACAGAACAGATACATTGGTAGACTTCTGCCATCAGCTAGTGACTCAGACACCACGATTCATTCATACAGGTCTACTACTTCAGCTGAAAAGAAAAAAGTACTTTAATGCAACTCTCTAAAACTGTTTGGATCCGGCACTGGCCAGCTTTCTCTACCACTACCCACAGACTAGACACTTCATTAACTGCACACAGTGGATAGCTGTTCACATTCTGATCTACCCAAGAACATCTTCACTCATTGATTTGGTGAGCCTGCTAATGACATTTAGCTTGCATAAGCTAGTCTTACAGTGGTTACACAAACGGAAATCTAGTGTCTGTGGAAAGGGAAGCCTACTTCTTGTGTGCTATCAGTCTTCACAACACGTGTTGTACACTGATCCATGCAAAACCACAAAAACCCAGAAAATTTAACAGAAAGATTTCCATGAAGAGGACAATTTTACTTAAGCTGGCCTTTGTGAAACAACCTCACACAATACAGCAAGGAAGAAAGGCCTTTGTCAAATGACTGTATACAAAGATTCTGATGATGGCTAGCAGGAAATAATGACCATACTCTGCCAAAGTTGGCACTGTGCTGATATTACTTTCTTTTTCTTTTCTTTTTTTACTTCCTCTTTTCATTTTCTTCTTCTCCTTCTTTCAGTTTGATGTCAAGCTGTTTGACAAAGGCCAAGGCCACACGCTGACAATGTTTTCTCGGTTCAATAAACTGGTCAGTATCTCCTTTTCCCCACGTGTGAGCTTTCTTGCTGAACTGCTGTCTGAGCACAGGCATTACCAACAACAGATCATTCCTGTCACTGATTGATGAGATCTCTGGATACAGGACATCACATGTTTCATTTCTGCAAAGATTTGAAAAGAGAAACTGTATCCAGCTTCACTTTTTATCTCACAGCACAGGCCGCCAAATCAAGTCCTCGATGAGCCACAGATCATTGTTAGAGCACTGATGGATGAGCTTACAAACCCCTTGGCACAATCAGCTGATTGACAAATTCACTACATTTCAAAAACCTGCTGTCAGTAGAATCTTGATGTATATAAAACACTGTCCCATTTTTTTTTTTTTTTTTCTCAAGGGACTGTCAGTGAAATTCAATCTCACTACAAAACACTGTTCCAATTATTCCGCAGTGACTGTCTGAACAATCTTGTGACATGCAAAGTATAGTACTGTTCAATTTTTCTCAGAAAAAAACAGAGCTGAATACAGAGCTACCTACACCTTGCCTAGCAGGCCATTGTGAAGGTCAGCATATGATTTCTGTGCCTTGATGTGAAACGCAAACTGAAAGCATTCACATGTCTTGACTTGACTTCCCGGTTGCCACACTTAGGAAGTGATTTTTTTCTATCATGTGGTCTGCTTTATTTCTAATACACTCCATCTGACCCTTTTCCTTTTGTGTCCAGAAACGACAGAACAACCAACAGCAGAGAGGAGTCAGTGGATGTTGTGGAGACTTTCTGGTCCCTCCTACACATCAGTCAAAAAAAGAGAACAAGAGAGAGAGAAAAAGAGAAAGAAATGTATTCCATCCAAACATGAATATTACTCACTGATCACTTTTCAAAAGTACAGTGGAGGCTACAGACATTTGTACCACCATCTTTTAGAATTAACACACACAAAAATTAAGTTGATGTTCCTAAAATTAGAGCATTTTAAATCTTTTGTTGTTATGATGATATGTTTCTCTCATTTCACAATCTGACTTCTTTTTTCAGTGTGTTTTGGGGGTATTTCTCACCTAAAAATGAACCTTTCTTTGTCTCCATTCAATGCCCCTTGCGTCAAAGATAAAACTTTCAATTCTTTTTTCTTTGAATTGAAAAAAAAGAAGAACTTCTACAAACATGAACACATCTAAAAAGCATGAACCTTTGAAACTACTACAACAGAGCAGATCAATTTCCACTGGCCAGCATTCAAAAAAAAAAAAAAAGGACAAGTTTAAACTGGCCATGTCCAAAGAATTTTCGGATCATCGTCTGTTGCGTTTACGTCATGCATGGCATCTCCTCTTTGCCACAAATGCATCCACAGGCTTGTTTACTTTCCCACCATGGTAGCAGTCCGTGAAGAAGAGTGGCATCTTGAGTTTCCAGCACAAGGAGTGAGTCATCTTGTTCCCCACCCATCTCCACGATGGCGCATCAAAGAGTTGGGACCAGCATTTCCCTTGCATCTTCACAGAAGCAGCATTTCACTGGCACCTTCATAAAACCAGCATCTGGCTAGCCATCTTCACAGAGCCTGCATTTTTTGGCTAGCCATCTTTACAGAACCTGCATTTTTTGGCTAGCCATCTTCACAGAAGCAGCGTTTAACTGGCGTCTCTACAAAACCGGCATTTCACTGACACATTCACAGAACCAGCATTTCACTGCCATATTCACAGAACCAACACTTCACTGTCGCCTTCAGAGTGCCAGCATTTCAGTGGCACCTTCACACACGCTTGGTTCACTGAAGATAGTCAGCATCTCTCTATCTGCCCCCACACAGGAGCAGACCTCTGCACAGTACCTCCATCCCCAAGAGTACTTTCAGATCACCAGCATAGGAATGCATTCAGAAGAAAGTGACTTCACACACGCCAAAACTCCACCACACAGGTTTTCTCGCCAATATCGACCGTAGTGTTCAAGCGCTGCCAGAACTCACAAACTTGCAGGCTGCCGACGTCGACGTTATCACTCGCGCTGGTTCAGTTTTGCATCATGAAAGAACCCCTGAACAATGTCTTTTTTTGCGACACATTCACAGAGAGGGAGAGAGAAAAAAAAACAGAGAGAGGGAAAAAAAAGCGGTATTACTGACGTCATTGAATTGTTTGTTCCGCTTTCCTTTTTTTTTTCTGCGACTGGCTGGTGTTGATGCCAAACACCTGAGCTGAGCCACGCTTCTCTCTCACTTGAGATGTTTGTTGAGTAATGACGAGTTGCGGTTGTTCTGGGTGGTCTTGTTGTTGTTGGTCTCGGACATGTGTTGAGCAAAGCTGAAACAACAGAATGCAAAGTGTTTGAGTTGTTGTTTTTTTTTGTGTGTGTGTGTGTATGAGTGTTTGAATCAGAATCAGAATCAGAATCAATTTTAATGTCAATTAAACCTGAACAAGGTTTATAAGACACGCATGCAAAGTTACATGAAACCACGCACATAAAAACAAAACAAAATAGATAAATATTGAACAATAGATTGAATCACTCCTGCACGCTATGGCGTTTTTGGCAGCAGTTACTGACAAATTTCCCAAACAGTCCCACAAGTTTGTCTTCCAGTATTAGCTGACTGGGTTTAACAATATTTGGAAGGTATTTCTGAATTTTTTGTAAGAACTCTGTTCTAATTTCTTTGTATAATTCGCAGTCATCTAAGAAATGATATTCA
>JAAQRG010189124.1:0-11851 GCA_011634625.1 Babylonia areolata | reverse complement strand
TCTCTCGTTTTTGTTTCTGCCTGTCTATGCTGACATCTGTCTGTCTGTCTGTCTGTATCTCTTCCCATCTGTCTTCCTCATCTGTTATCTCCCGAATGTTTCATGAATGTAATCTTTTTTTATTCTCTTTGTATGTACATTTTTGAAAAAAAATCCAATAATTAAAAGGTTGAAGGACAAGGGAAAAAAAAGAGATGGAGGCATTGTTGGCATTTAAATATGTTACGTCTGCTGCGATTATTACATGTGTACAACTGTGTTCTAAGTATTATTATGTTTCGTCTGCTGCGATTATTACATGTGTACAACTGAGTTTTAAGTATTATTATGGTACGTCTGCTGCGATTATTACATGTGTAAACTGTGTTTTAAGTATTATGCGCATTTCACGAACACCCTTGTGTATTGTTTGTGTTTTTTTAAAAATACATTTTTATTTTTATTTATTCATGTATTTTTTACACAAAAAATCAATTGAAATTCTATTAGTGCAGATGAAAAAGTAATCTGCATTATCTACCCCTGCATGACTAGGGAATCTGGTGGCTAAGATTCTGTCTGGACGAGAGAACGTTCGTTCATCAATCAAACAGCTCCTCGGGCTGCCACCCGCATCTTTCCGCTATTTTTCAGACTCGCTCATCCTCAGCAGCCGCAGTGACATAATGTGATTTAAATCCGTCACTGCCATAAATTACATTTTTTTTCCAATCAAACCTGTAACAGCCGCAATAATAACAACGTCATTTTCAATTAATTACGTCACTGTCATAATGACGTAGTTTTCGAATCATCAATCATCACAGCCACAATGAACTGATTCCATTTCCTTTCTGTGTGCTTTGACCAGACAGTGACGCAGGGAATTCATGATGACGGGTATTGTGGCCTTTTTTTCCCATCTGTGTGAAGCAACAGCATTGAACACTGTTGTTTTGCCAGTTCCAGACTCTCACAAACATGATATTATTGCTGATTTCAGATACATGTACTGGTATTTCAAGTTGCTTGGTGAGTGACCTTTCAGTTAAAAACAACTGGTAAAAGATTCAAGAGTTGTGTTTCTTCGTTCGGATGTTAACAGTTCAAGAAAAATACATATTTGAGATCGGAGCTTCTGGCTCCTGGCTCATAAGTCAACGAAGGTATTTGTTTTCCTTCATTATGTCCCAAGCTTCCATTTCAACACACGTACACGTTCTCTTCTTAATAAACAGAAAACAAAAAACAAACAACAACAACAAAAAACGACAACAACCCCCCCCAAAAAAAAACAACAACAAACAAACAAAACAACAACAACAAAACACACAAACAAACAAACAAACAAACCAACAACAAAAAAACACACCAAAAAACAAAACAAAACAAACAATGAAAAAACCCCGTCGTTTTCAGAGCTTCAAACGTGCTGCTGCACGGTGGGTTTTCTGGGTATGCATAATAACTTTCTTTCTTTTTTAAGTGTGAGTGTGACGATACGAATACCCAAATCACATGATCATCTGAGACCCTACAACATTATGACTCAGTGTGGCAATGACAGGGGTTACGGTGGCTAATTAACTGCAAATGAAACTTCTGTTGCTATTTGTGATTTTGGTGCCTGCCTTTTTTCTTTCGCTAAGTCAGAAGTCCAAATGGACAGTTGTCAGGAAATAAAATCATGATTTCATAGCTGTCAGATATGTACGCACACACACACAATTGTTCTTTAAGCAATCTACTTTGTCTAATCCTCAACAGCAGATTAAATGATTATTTAGAATCAAACAATTTACTTGCAAAAGAACAAGCTGGATTTAGAAAAGGTTTTAGAACTACAGACCATATTTTTGTTTTGAAAAAAATTGTTGATTACACCATGAAAAATAGAACAGACAGATTATATGCATGTTTCGTGGATTTCAAAAAAGCGTTTGATAGCATTTCACATGCAGGTATGTTCACAAAACTTAAAAACATCGGTATACGAGGTAGGTGCTTCAATTTAATAAAAAGTTTGTATACAGACACAAAAGTCTGCACCCGTAATGAAAATGGATTCTCCCCTTCAATCTATGTTCGAAGAGGAGTACTACAGGGAAATACACTGAGCCCCACATTATTCAATATCTTTATAAATGATATTGTTGATTGGCTCCCAGATACCGATTCGCCAACAGTTAGTCATTCTCAAAACAAAAGTATCTCTTGTCTTTTATATGCTGATGACTTAGTATTACTTTCAAAATCTAAACATGGCCTACAGCTGAAACTAAACCAGTTACATTTCTACTGTAAACAATGGGGTATTGAAATCAATAGAGGCAAAACAAAAGTTGTCATATTTTCGAGATCAGAACCACGAGCTCGAATGTTTTTTAAATGTGGAACAGAAGTTATAGAAACAACTGAACAATATAAATACCTGGGAATAATATTCCATAAATCAGGCAGTTTTGAAAAGGCTATGGAACATCTGGCAAAACAAGGTAATAAAGCTTCTCATATTCTTAAAAGATCTTTCAAGAATGAAAACATAAGCATACATATAATATCAAAATTATTTGATAGCCTCGTTTCACCAATACTAACGTATGGAGCAGAAATATGGTTCCCCACTTGTGAAAAAGCAGATGCTACTTTTACCTTTGACAAACTATATAACCATTGTGATTGTCTCATGAACAAATTTCCTCATGAGCATGTTCATCTAAACTTTTTTAAACAAATACTGGGTGTCCACAAAAAAGCCACAAATTTAGCAATACTTGGTGAAATAGGTAAATACCCCTTAAGTTTAAAAGTGATTTGTCAAGTAATAAAATTTTGGTTTCACATAACACAGGCACGAGAAAATTCGTATATCAAAATTGTGTATGATGATATGCTTACAGAGGAAACAAAACAGCGAACATGGATTAATTTCGTTGAAATTATATTACAGAATCTTGGTTTAGGACACGTTTGGAATAATCAGTCAACATTCAATATTCATAGACTTAGCCACGTTATAATGAATAAACTAGAATATGGATATGTTTTATTCTGGAAGAGAAACAAATCTGAAAATAAATCTAAACTACTATTCTATAATACAGTTACTCGTGAATACAGAACCGAGCCTTATTTGCTTGAAGGATATATTAATTATAATCAAAAACAATCACTGTGCAAATTAAGAATATCCTGTCATGATTTAGCAATAGAAAAAGGCCGATATTTCAACATTCCAAAAGAAAGGAGACTATGTTTACAATGTCAAACAATAGAGGATGAATTTCATTTCTTAGATGACTGCGAATTATACAAAGAAATTAGAACAGAATTCATACAAAAAATTAAAAATTACATTCCAAATATTATTAAACCCAGTCAGCTAATACTGGAAGACAAACTTGTGGGACTATTTGGGAAATTTGTCAGTAACTGCTGTAAAAAACGCCATAGCGTGCAAGAGTGATTCAATGTCTTATTCAGCATTTATCTATTTTTGTTTTGCTTTTGCTTTTTTTGTGCGTGGTTTCATGTAACTTTGCATGCGTGTCTTATAAACCTTGTTCAGGTTTAATTGACATTAAAATTGATTCTGATTCTGATTCACACACACAGACACAAGCACAGTCAGTCAGACAGTCAGACTGACACACAGACTGATAGTCGGATCGCTGTATAGCCAGATACTAATAGTTATCAAACTCACTAAATGAGAGACTGATTCATAAAGAAATTAATATCATTCGCTCACTTTCCCACTCGCTCAAACATTCACTCAAGAATACATGCACCCATTAACACAGTCACTCATTGACACAGTCACAACAATGTTACGGAAAAATCGAATTAACAAGTGAGCCAACAATTAAAAGAAAAGCGCACAAACAGATAAGCACAACAACAAACTGCTGGAGAAGTGGCCCAGTGGATAATCGCCCGACAAGGACACAAGTTTTTACGTGTTCGAGTCCCACACGGATCTCACCCAACGGACTTTGAGTGGCGGTCCTGGTGCTATTTTTTTTTCCAGTGAGACGAAAAACCAAATGTCCCGTGTGCATCATGGAAATAGTGCACGTAAAAGAACCCACGGCAACAAAAGAGCAGAATTCAGCAGAAATGTCCACTTTATTAGTGAATCAAACACACCTGCAGATAGAAAAAAAAAAAATAAAAAAAAAAAAATAAAGGGTGGCGCTGCACTGTGGCGACACACCCCGCCCGGGGAGAGCAGTCCGAATTTTACACAGAAATATATATTATCCACAAAAAAAAGAAAAAAAAGAAGAAGAAAGAGTGAGAAAGGGAGAGTAAGAAATACAATAAATGAATAAATCGTTCTATCTATCTATCTTTCTCCTCCAGCACGATGTCCTCAACAAACACACACGCACACACACACACACACACACACACACACACACACACACACAAGAAAAGATATACAAAATAAATAAATAAATAAATAAATAAACAAAAAACAACAACAACAACAACAAGATAAACAAAACATTTTTTTTCTCTCACTCTTTGTATGTCAGGAGAAGAGAAACACGCCCAGAAGCGCAATGACATTTTCCTGCCGAAGTTGAAGACCACGATAATTAGAGAGCCACATTCTCCAGTCGATTTGCTGATCATCAGCAAACCAAGAAAAAAGGGGAAGGGGTGGGTTGTGGGGGGCTGGAGAAAAAAACAACAAAAAAAAACACACACACACACACACACACAAAACACGGATCGTTAAGGAACAGAGAACAAGAGAGACTCTCAACAACAACAGGCCATTAATACGGTACAGACCTCACGAAAAGCTGTTTAATGAGAGAGTCTACGGCAATGTTTCAGTATGATGATCACAGAAGAAGAGACAGGAGAACGAAGAATGGGTGGGAAAAGTGTGAAGAGGAAGAGTAGATGGGGAAGAGGAAGAGTAGATGGAAGAGTAGATGGAGAAGACGAAGAGGAAGAGCGGATGGAAGAGTAGATGGGAAAGAGGAAGAGTAGATGGGGAAGAGGAAGAAGATATGGGAAAGAGTAGACGGGGAAGAAGAAGAGCAGAGAGAGAAGAGGAAGAGTAGATGAAGAAGAGGAAGAGTAGATGGAAGTGTAGATGGGGAAGAAGAAGAAGAGTAGATGGGTAAGAAGAAGAGCAGAGGGAGAAGAGAAAGAGTAGATGGAGAAGAGGAAGAAGAGTAGATGGGGAAGAGGAAGAAGAGTAGATGGAGAAGAGGAAGAGTAGATGGGGAGGAGGAAGAAGAGTAGATGGGGAAGAGGAAGAAGAGTAGATGGGGAAGAGGAAGAGTAGATGGGGAGGAGGAAGAAGAGTAGATGGAGAAGAGGAAGAGTAGATGGAGAAGAGGAAGAAGAGTAGATGGGGAGGATGAAGAGAATATGGGGAAGAAGTAGAGGAAGAGCAGATGGAAGAGTAAACGAAGAAGAGGAAGAGTAGATGGAGAAGAGGAAGAGTAGATGGAAGTGTAGATGGGGAAGAAGAAGAAGAGTAGATGGGGAAGAAGAAGAGCAGAGGGAGAAGAGGAAGAGTAGATGAAGAAGAGGAAGAGTAGATGGAGAAGAGGAAGAGTAGATGGAAGTGTAGATGGGGAAGAAGAAGAGCAGAGGGAGAAGAGGAAGTGTAGATGGAAATGAGGAAGAAGAGAAGACGGGGAAGAGGAAGAAGAGTAGATGGGGAAGAGGAAGAGTAGATGGGGAAGAGGAAGAATAGATGGGGAAGAAGAAGAGCAGAGGGAGAAGAGAAAGTGTAGATGGAAATGAGGAAGAAGAGTAGTTGGGGAAGAGGAAGAGTAGATGGGGAAGAGGAAGAAGAGTAGATGGGGAAGAGGAAGAAGAGCAGATGGGGAAGAGGAAGAGGAGTAGATGGGGAAGAGGAAGAAGAGTAGATGAGGAAGAGTAGATGGGGAAGAGGAAGAAGAGTAGAGGCAAAGCACGCGTCTGTGTGTATGTGCCTATATTCACATACTCTCAAGTACAGTTACTGTCATATCCTTCCAGCTTTCAACGAATTTCCGAGAAAATTTCCAAAATAAATTGCGTAAAATTGGTCATTGATAAAAGTGAACAGTCCTATCTTGACTTCTTTTTTTATTTTCATTTTTATTACTTTACTCGAGCCACTGATCACCATAACACTGAACTTTCAACTCAGAGATTTTTAAAAATATTATTTTGTAAACCAAAACGTCAATAAAAAAAAATTACTTTGGGCAATAACCGACGAGCTGAATTATCTGGACGTTTCTATTGGCTGTAATTCCTGAACTCATCAGCAGGTCAACTCGAAACTTCACTCAAACCATGAAAATGCTGGCACCGACGTATGTGCAAAGTTAGAGTTTAATCAGTAGTGTCGACCGACAGACAGACAGATTGACCGACCGACAGACCGACTGACAGACAGGCAGATTGACCGACCGACAGACCGACTGACAGACAGGCAGATTGACCGACCGACAGACCGACTGACATACAGGCAGACAGACAGAGAACAATCGACGGTTATTTTTTTTTTGTATATCCATTAGGTTTGCCATCCATCTGCTGAGAAAAATCTCCAAACGAAAGGAGAGATGTAAAACCAATCAACAAGCCAATCAATAAACCAACTAACCCACCCACCCACCCACCAAACCAGCCAGCCAACTAACCCAACCAATCAAACAACCAAACCAACCAACCAACCAACCACCCATCCAAACAATGAAAACATAGATAAATAGATACACGCTCCAAAGAAGCAGCGATGATTACAAAGAGACCAAACTGTTGAGTGTCAACGTAATTATAACACAAAAAGATAGGTAGTGGAAGTACTCGATGGAACTATGAACTCCAAAAAAGTTGGTTGTGCCAGTTCGATTCCAGGAGCCAGTTGCATTGCTTGGTTCTAACTTTTTGACAGTTACACGTGACTGAATGCCTACGTTGACCGAACTACGCCATTGGTCAGTTCCGTACTACACACACTTTGTAGCGGGTTACGACCATACTAGGCTCTTCCGTCCGAGCAATGCAACTGGCTCCAGGGCCATAACAACATAGGAACAAGCTGGCATTTTTTGCTGCCCTATGTGTGTTGGGATCGTGTCAGTTCAGTGTCTGACAAGCCCTCGCTACTGCCCCCACCCCAACCCCCCAAACACCCACCACCACCAACTCTCCCTCACCCACTGCCTTTCCAATCTACCAGTCGTCTCTGTTCCGCTGTCCTGGGATAACCGTTCCCGTCAACGAAATGTGAGATGGGTGTCCTCATAGGATTGGACTAGACTGATGTAGAAAGGGCATCCAGGAGTCATGACCTGGGTGCGGCCCGGCCCCTCTGAGAGTGTAAGGAGTTAAGGGCCGAAATACTTGACTGAGGGGGGGGCTTCTTCTCTGAAGACCTTGTACTGTCCAGCTCTCCCCCTAGAGTTTCTTATCACATCATCTAGAAATGTTCTACTCAAATGGATCTCTTTCTCTCTGTCTACGACTCTGTCTTTGTCTCTGTCTCTCTCTGTCTTTGCCCTTTTTTCTCTGTCTGTCTGCCTGTCTGTCTCTGCGCGTGCTTCTCCATCTATGTCACTATCTGGCTCTCTCTCTCTCTCTCTCTCTCTGCACCCCTCCCCTACGATTCACTGCTTTCCTCTCTTTCTCAGCACCTCTCTCTCTTTACATCTCTCTCTCTCTCTCTCTGCTTCTCCCCCTCTCTCTCTTTCCCTCTATCTCTGTCTCCCATTATCTCTCCATTTCTGCTTCTCTCTCTGTCTCTCTCTGTCTCTGTCTGTCTCACTCTCTCTCTCCCCTCTGTCTCACTCTCTCTCTCCCCTCTCTCTCTCTCTCTCATTCTCTCTGTTTCTGCTCCTCTCTCTCTGTGTCTCTATCTGTGTCTCTCTGTCTGTCTGTCTGTCCCCCTCTCTTTCTCATTCTCTCTATTTCTGCTCCTCTCTTTTGCTCTCTCTCTACCTCACTCTAGCCCTCCCTCCCTCCCTCTCTCTCTCTCTTTCTGTCCTATTCCCTCCGCCCTCTCTCTCTGTGTTTTTTTTCATACCACTTTCCCTGTCTTTCTCTCCGTCTACCCCGCCCTTCTCTCTCCCTCTGCCTCCTTCCCCACCACCCCCCATACCCTCTCTCGGTCTCTCTCTCTTTCTCTTACTCTCCCTTCATCTCTCGCTCTCTCCCTCACTACCACACAGGGAGAGGGAGAGGGAGAGAGAGAGAGAGAGAGAGAGATTCAGATTCAGATTCAGATGGTTTATTCATTAAGGCCAAAGCCCCATATGAACGAGGGGCGATAACAACATTAGTGTATGTCATCAGAACTATAGCAATTAATCACGAGATAATTATATCTCTTAAGTGAAAAGCTTTATATAAATATAGAGCCAAATTACGTACAAGTCCGTCATCTGTAGATGCCATCAGCAGATTAAATCGAAATGAACATGGATATATATAATATTTCTTTGGGATAAATTTTTCACGAAGAACACACAAAACGGGGCATTTCAAAACAAAGTGTACTTCATCTTCTATCGACTCTTTACATAATGGACAAAAGAGATCAGAATTGTGTACATTTTTATATCGGTACCTGTGAGTGTTTATTTCCGATATACCAAGTCTAAATCTTGCCAAAATGAATCTGAGATGTCTATCCATATTAAACAAGAGATAATTCTTCACTAAATGAGTAGAAACATAACCCCTGTATATACCAAACCTTTCACTAGACTGAATATGGTTTTCCCAACTCTGCCATCTGCAATCTATCATACGCTGGCGAAGAGTTTGCAAAAATACATTATCTAAACCTACATTTTGGAAATACCAAGCATACCCAAACCCGAGTTCACAAATACATATTCGTAAATTTGAAACCCAGTTTCTTTTGGACAGAGAGAGAGAGAGAGAGAGAGAGAGAGAGAGAGAGAGAGAGAGAACAGCGACAGAGACAAAAGAGAAAGCTTTGATCAATGCACCTTTGTCGTTTTCTCATGCTTCCTAAAGGTGTGGAGAGATTCTGAAAACAGCACACAGGCTCATCATCCATAGGAACCTCGCCTCGCGGATAGAAAATGCCATTCTATCCTGGGCAACATAACGGCATCCACCCATCCTCAGCGGAATCCCGATAAATTACATACTTCCTTTACTCGTTTATATATATATATATATACCGAACGATTTTTTTCTCTCTCTCCTCTCTCTCTCTCTCTCTTCCAAGTTTATTTTCACATACTGGTATTGTGGATGATTTTCTGGCTGTGTTTTCTTAACACGTTTGCTTTGCTTTGCTTGCTTTCTCTCTCTCTCTCTCTCTCTCTCTCTCTCTCTCTCTCTCTCTCTCTCTCTGTGTGTGTGTGTGTGTGTGTGTGTGTGTGTGTGTGTGTGTGTGTGTGTGTGTGTGTGTGTGTGTGTATTCCTTTCTTGTCTACTTGTTGGATACGGAAAGATGTCGATATTATTTTTTTGTCGTTGATGGGTATTATTGCAGAGAGAGAGACAGAGACAGAGACAGAGACAGAGACAGAGAAGCTGTAATAGAGAGACAGAGATAGATGCAGTTACAGCGTTTTTTTCTCTCTCCTTCTTCGCTTACACCCCCCACTACCCCCTCCCCCCGTTCTCCCCTTGACCCTCCGTTCCCTTCTTGCCCCCCAGAAGCCCCCCCCCCCCCGGCCCCCCACCTCCCCAGACATTCCCATTAATCTTTCTCTTCCTTTATCCCTCTTTCACTCGCTGTCACCGTTCCTCGGTGCCTTTGTATGAATATGTAGGAAGGTTTATAATTATGTGCGCACGCGCGTGTGGGTGACATGAGTGCATGGACGCTAGCCTGCATACTCGGCATACCTGTGCGAGAATCGCGCGCGCGAGCGAGGGTGTGTTTGCGTGGACGCACGTGCGCACACTTATGTCCAATGTTCTTCTCAGTTGTTTTTTCTTTTTATTCCTCCCCCGATGGTTTTGATATTGGAATGCTGACGTGTTCAGTCTTGTGTCTTTCGTCAATAATGACGTCATGGAGTTTGACGCGGTTTGTCGATAGATGGATGCCTTTTTCGTTTTTTTCTTTTTTCTTCTTCTTTTTTTTTGTTCACCGTATTGCTTCGCAAGCAGCAAATGTGTACAAAATGGAAATGAACGATGATAGTTGTTGGGATAAGTGAAGCAACAGGAGAGAGAGAGAGAGAGAGAGAGAGAGAGAGAGAGAGAGAGAGAGAGACAGACAGACAGACAGACAGACAGACAGACAGAGAGAGAGAGAGACAGACAGACAGACAGGGACAGAGACAGAGATATATATAGAGAGATAGAGACAGAGAGACAGAGAGACAGACAGAGACAGAGAAAGACAGAGAGAGGGGGGGGGGAGGCAAGATGGATAGATCGATATATATATATATAGAGAGAGAGGGGGGGGGGGAGAGAGATGGGGAGAGAGGAGAGAGACAGATAGATAGATAGATATCTTAGACACACACAGAGAAACACACGCAACCACACACACAAGGAAACACACACACACACACACACACACACACACACACACACACACACACACACACACACACACACACACACACACACACACACACACACACACACACACACACACACAAAAGGAAACACACACACACACAAACACACATACACACACAGAGTTTCACAAAAACAACAACAACAACAACCGCCCCCCCAAAAAAAACAACAACAACAAACAAACAAACAAACAAAAACAAAACAAAAACAACAACAACAAAAAAACAACAAAAACAACAACACAAAAAACAACAATAACAGAAAACCCCACAAAAAACAACAACAAAAAACACTCACACACAAAACCAAACAAACAAAAACCTAAAAAAACCCCAAAAAACCAACAACAAAAAAACAACAAAAACGAGCGAGTCAGGCGTCGAACCCAGGAGAAATAATGAGAGACTGGGGACACTGACACGAGTGTAGACCCGCGTGATGATGACTGTTAATTTCCAGAGCTGTGCCTGTCTCCAACCAGTTGGCCACACACACATCCCCAGCCCATCACCAATCTCTCACTGTCATCCACACCACCACCGCTCACTCATAAAATAATGACGATACAACCAATCAACCAGCCAACCAACCAACCAGCGAGTCAACCAGCCAACCAACAACTCAACCAACCAACCAACCAACCAATCAACCAAAGAGCCAAGCAAGCAAGCAAGCAAGCAAGCAAGCAACCAACCAGTTGGCCAAACACATCCCCAGTTCATCACCAGTCTCTGTCATCCACACCACCACCGCTCACTCATAAAATAATGACGAAAGAACCAACCAACCAGCCAACCAACCAGCCAACCAACAACTCAACCAACCAACCAAAGAGCCAACCAATCAACCAAGCAAGCAAGCAAGCAACCAATCAACCAACCAACCAGTCAACCAACGAACCAACCAAGCAAGCAACCAAGCAAAGAAAGCAACAACAACAAAGAAACATGGTTTGCCTACTATATGATCTTCAGAAAATAAAATTGATTTATACTCTCTCTCTGATTATCGAAATTGCTGTTTAGTTTTGGTTTTTAATCACTATAATACTTCACACACAGAGACTGAAACACAGACACAGACACACACACACAGACACACACACACACAGAGAAACACGCACACACAGCCAACCAACCAACCAGCAACAACAAACAAAAAGCATAACACAAACCAAAACAACAACAACAGCAACAAGTAATTAGGCTTTGCAAACGAGCAAGCCAACTAGAACAAACGAGTATGTCAACAGGCTGTCGATAGTCGACGTACTCACGCGATGCAGATTTAGGTGTGTATGAGAGAGAGAGAGAGAGAGAGAGAGAGA
>JAAQRG010189122.1:5000-11900 GCA_011634625.1 Babylonia areolata | reverse complement strand
TTGCCAGAGGACAACACTTTTGTTGCATGGGTTCTTTTTCAGTGCGCCAAGTGCGCACCGCATACAGGGCCTCAGTTTATTGTTTCAATCGAAAGGTTAGACGACGGGCGAAATAGCCGAGCGGTTAAAGCATTGGACTGTCAATCTGAGGGTCCCGGGTTCGAATCACGGTGACGGCGCCTGGTGGGTAAAAGGGTGGAGATTTTCACGATCTCCCAGGTCAACATATGTGCAGACCTGCTAGTGCCTGAACCCCCCTTCGTGTGTATATGCAAGCAGAAGATCAAATATGCACGTTAAAGATCCTGTAATTCATGTCAGCGTTCGGTGGGTTATGGAAACAAGAACATACCCAGCATGCACACCCCTGAAAACGGAGTATGGCTGCCTACATGGCGGGGGTAAAAACGGTCATACACGTAAAAGCCCACTCGTGTGCATACGAGGGAACGCAGAAGAAGAAGAAGAAGAAGAAGAAAGGTTAGACGCTCAGTTTGAGTTTCCAGTCAAACTTGGGAGAAGAGGCGAGAGCGGGATTCAAATCCACACCCTCAACACAACGCAACGCAACGCAATACGATACAGTACCATTTAACGCCATCCAATGCAATGGAACGTAATATAATACAATACAGTACCATCCAAAACCATCCAGTGCAACGGATTGCAGTGCAACACATACATTATCAACAAGTGAGTGATAGGCGGATCGGGAACGGGCAAATCAGGAAATAGGCTAATCAAGGATAGGCGAATTCGAGAATAGGTCAATCTGGATGACTCATGATATATGATGGAAGACAGTCCGTGTCAATCCGTTTGGTTTTGTTGTTGTCGCTATTTGTTCTCTCTCTCTCTCTCTCTCTCTGTCTCTCACTCTCTCTCTCTCTCTGTCTCTCACTCTCTCTCTCTCTCTCTCTCTCTCTCTCTCTCTCCTCCCCTTCACGGACAACCACAGATAAATCTTTCCTGATAAATCTCGAACAGGATGCACTTACTGTTGTTTTTTTTTCTTTCGAACCAGCAAAATCCCCTTTCTTCTCCTCCCCCCCACCTCCCCTCCCCACCCCCGCCACACCCCCTCCCCCTCTCCCTCCACCTCCACCTTCTCTTGCCTTTCCCACCTTCACTCTTTTCCACCTTCCACCTCCCTCCCCACACCACCACTACTGCTATCCTCTCTGCTCCTGTCCATTAATTTTCCCGTTGGGCTCAAAGAATGGCGTCATGATTTTGTAATCAGTGCGTGTAGGTGTAAACCTGTCTGACCCATCCAATCAGCTGTGTGCATACGACAAAGCCCCAACTTGTGAAACTTGGGCACTTGGAAGCGAGAAAAAGCTATGGGAAAACAAGTGTGTCAAACTGATAACGGCTCGAGCAAAGTAGTGGGGAAGAGAGGGAAAGGGAGAGGGGGTGAAGTTGTGTGTGGGTGTGTGTGTGTGTGTGTGAGAGAGAGAGAGAGAGGGTGGGGTTAGTAGGCGGGGGAGGAAGATGGTTGCAGGGCGTGTGGTTTTTTTGTGGTTTTTTGTTTTTGTTTTGTTGCGTTGTTTCTTTCTTTCTTTCTTTATTTTCTTCAGTACGCGCTGGCTACGATTTTGAAAGTTAGTGCCAATTCGTTTAGAAGTGTGGCGACGTTTTACTGAATGCGAACAAACTGAATATTGGGCTTTTAGATAAAGAGAAATAGACATACAGACAAACAGATAAGCCACCCCCTTCCTCATCCTCCTCCTACTCCTCCTCCTCACACACACACACACACACACACACACATACACACACACACACACACACACATACACACACACACACACACACACACACACACACACACACACACACACACACAGAGTCACACGCTTCCCCAATGCGACTGTCTCCCCGTATGTGAGAAGAACATAATAGAACACGAAAAGTTATCAACTTTTTTGTTGTTGGAGTAATGATTCCTATGTGAAGACGATTATCTGTTCAGGTGTCGGGGGATAAAAATGCCCCTCTATCATTTTGACCCGTCAGACCGCTCAGATACACCCGTGATTATTGCACCCGAACTTCGAGCTAGCTCTGTCTGTACTATGCCCATCCGTCATTTTTTCTTTCTTTCCTTCTGATTTGTAAGCATGTCAGTCTTATTTGCTGCATTACGTGACTGGATATATGTCCATTTATCTGTCTTTCTATCTGTCTGTATTATTCTGTCTCTTCTCTTCTTTTCTTCTTGCATTTATTTATTTATTTATTTATTCATTTATCTATTCATTCTTTTTTCTCTCCTTTTTCTTCTCTTTTTAATCTTTTAATCAGTAAGTGCCGACTACCAACCATGACTGTCATTATCCCTACTACAACTACTAACAATACAACTACAACTACTACTGCTGATGCTGCAGCATTAGCAGCAGCAGCTGCTACTACTACTACTACTACTACTACTACTACTACTAGCAGTGTTGATACTTACATAGCGCCTATCTTCGGTCAGATTCCAAACTGTACACGCTTTGCAAACACTGAACCATTTGCACAACAAAACAGGCTGCCTACTGCCTACTGTGAAACAGTTGCCTTTAGGCGTTCATCAATCGTTTCCGGTGTCTTTCAGCCAGGCTTCAGTCAGCACGCATACATAGTAGTAGTAGTAGTAGTAGTAGAAGTAGTAGTAGTAGTAGCTAGTATTTGTATTTGTATTATTTTTATTTCTTTTTATCACAACAGAATTCTCTGAGTGAAATTCGGGCTGCTCTCCCCGGGGAGAGCGCGTCGCTACACTACAGCGCCACCCATTTTTTTCTTATTTTTTCCTGCGTGCAGTTTCATTTGTTTTTCCTGTTGAAGTGGATTTTTTTTTTTTTTACAGAATTTTGCCAGGAACAACCCTTTTGTTCCCGTGGGTTATTTTACGTGCGCTAAGTGCATGCTGCACACGGGACCGGTTTATCGTCTCATCCGAATGACTAGCGTCCAGGCCACGACTCAAGGTCTAATGGAGGGGGAGAAAATATCGGCGGCTGTGATTAGAACCAGCTTCCAAGGCGGACGCGTTAGTCGTGAGAAGTCAGTAATAATCAGTAGTATTTGTATTTGTATTTCTTTTTATCACAACATATTTCTCTGTGTGAAATTCGGGCTGCTCTCCCCAGGGAGAGCGCGTCGCTACACTACAGCGCCACCCATTTTTTTGTATTTTTTCCTGCGTGCAGATTTGTTTTAAATTTGTTTTTCATATCGTAGTAGTGGCATCAGCATCGGCAGTAGTCGTATGGAATAAGATTTAATATGTTAACAATCAACATCAACCGAACTATTCAAATTATTCGTAGGCTGTTCACTGAGAAACTTCTAAGGGGAGAAGGGTGTTTTGGCGTTGGGGGATGGGGTGGGGGCGGGTGTGAGTACTGAAACCCTTGCACCGGTTATTAATTAATAAAAAAAATGAGGCCAGGAGATCAAACGATTAACAAATAGTAAAGAGTGGTAACTCTCTCCACACATAAGGTACATAACTTCAAGCCAATGCTGCTTACGCTATCAATTCAGCTAGCACACATGTAAATAAAAAAAAGTACATTAGAACAAACCCAGACACTTCCCCCCAAAAAAAAACAAGGAAGCGCCGGGCTTGCTCTTATACCGATCATTTGACATGTGTACACAGCAGCAATGACAGAAGAGATGCGCAAACATAGATTAGCTTTTATTCAAGACTGCTATAGCCTCTTTGACTCACTCAGTACGGCCAGTCCTCTCTTCTCCTCTACACAGACCCCTCGGATGTCCAGTGGGTGTGTGAATGACCCAACCTTTAGCTTCCGTCGTCAGAATTGTGGTATCTTTGTCAACATTCACCTCTTCAGTATAAGAGCCTTCCGCTTGCAATATTTTGATGATGGTAATTGGGCTGAAATGCTGTTAACGTCGTCTGTTTCGCCGTTCGTATGGAGAGAGTTAATCCTGCACCGGTTGTTGTACAAAAGAAAGTGGGGCCGGGGACAAAACACGGGGGAAGGTTTCCGGTAGTATGACAATGACCTCAGTGAAAGGAGGCATGTGTCTTTACACAAATAACAAGACGGGGAGGGGAGGGCGATGACTGACAAGGTTTAGGTGATGAAAATGTATCCTGTCATGAGAGAGAGAAAAAAAAAATCAGACAGTAAATATCCAAATATATAGCTGCAGGCTACCGTATGTGTACCTAAAACAACACAAAACATGTTTTACTGTATGTATTCTGCTGTATTGTATTGTATTGTATTGTATTACCTTTTGCTCCAAAATATTTCTCTGTGTGAAATTCGGGCTGCTGTCCCCGTGGAGAACGCATCACCGCAGTACAGCGCCACCCATATATCTTTTTTTTCTTCTTCTTCTTCTTTCTGTTTGCATGTGCATCTGTTTTACTAGCAAAGTGTTTTTGTCTTTGGTGGGTATTTTTCCCCTAAAGTATTTTGCTGCGGAGAACCTTTTTATTGGCGTGGGTTCTTTTACGTGTGCTAAGTGCAAGCTTTATTATTTTGCTCATCCCAAAGACCAGCACCCACATAAACCGCCTGGTGGCGGTGGAGGGAAAGCCTGACGGAGGAGGGGAGTTAAAAAACGCCGGTCCCAACGGGAATCGAACCCGTGCACGCTTGCTTCCAAAACCAGTCGCAATGCCACTGTGCCACCGCTCCACAAGGCAAGTTCGTTTATCGTTCGTTTATAGTCTGTTCATCTAAGATGATATTAGACTGAAAATAAATGATATTATTATTATTATTATTATTATTATTTGGATTATTATCATTTCTATCATACTGACGATGATGGTCATTATTCATTAGAAATCAACATTTCTGTACATTCGAATGAAAAGAGGGGTGGTTGAGGTGGAGTGGAGGAGGGGGTGGGGGGCGAGGAAGGTGGGACTAAGAAAGGAAAAGAGAGACAGACAGACAGACAGACAGACACACACACACACACACACACACACACAGAGAGAGAGAGAGAGAGAGAGAGAGAGAGAGAGAGAGAGAATGTGGAAAAGATGGAGTACAAAATGTAAAATGGAGAGGGTGAGTGTCAGTGATTGGAGAAAGAAAAATACATAATACTGGAAGGGTGTGTGTGTGAGAGGCAACCACCACCACTACTACTACTACTACTACTACTAACACCACCGCTAATTACCACTAACTACTTCTACTCCTTCTCCTCCTCTTCCTACTACTACTACCACTACTGTGTCCTGTCATTGAAAAAAAAAGAGAGAGACTGTTATCATCCAAATATATAGCTGCTTGTACAAAAACATCAACACAAAGCACTTTTTCTCCCGTTCATCAAACCATGCTCTGTCTCTCTCTCTCTCTCTCTCTGCGTGTGTGTGTGTGTGTGTGTGTGTGTGTGTGTGTGTGTGTGTGTGTGAAATGAATACACCCCCAGTGGTGCCGTAGTGTATGCCTGTCCATAAGGTACACCTGTCACTCTTGCTTCTGGAAGTTTGTGCAAACCGTCATGCTACGGGCCTGCCGGGTGGTGATGGCATATACCACACACGTCAATTACTTTCTGCCAATACAGTATCAGTATCAGTATCAGTAGCTCGAGGAGGCGTTCGGTCAAATCCATATACGCTACACCACATCTGCCAAGCAGATATGCCTGACCAGCAGTACAGCCTAACGCGCTTAGTCAGGCCTTGAGAAAAAAAACAAAAAAAACAACAATTAAAAAAACAGCAAAATGTAGCAAGTAAAGTGAGGATTTGCTTTTTTCAGTCACGTCAGTCCTTTAATTTTTCTTTTTCCTGAGGTTATATTCTTTCTTAATGACTACCAAGTTAAACCGATCTCTCAGTCAAAGAGGGCTACTCACTTGCGTAGCTTTCGTCGGCGATCCGGCCGGCTTCTTCAGCGCAGCTGCTGGGTAGAGAACTAACAGAAATAGATTCTTTCTGTCTCTTTTCCCCCCTTCCTTTTAATAAACAGATTTCAGACGAATGTTGTTAGTTGTTATATAATGAGGGCTTCTTGAAGTGAATACAACACCAATATAAAAACAAAATATAGGACAGCATTATGTGGCACTAACAGATAGCTGTGTGGTAGAAGTCATGTAAAAGCAGTAGCTGCAGCAGCTGAGATGGAAGATCGTCACGTCTTAGTAAGGAAGTTGGGAAATCCACATAAAAAAAAAAAAAAAAAAAAAAAAAGACTGTCATGTGAAATCTTACGGCTTCATAATTTTCATTGAATAGTCTTTCATAGTAATACTAGAAATTTGGAACATGTCTAAAGTTCAAATACAGTTGGACGTTTTCAATGGAACGCCTATCCTCTCTCTCTCTCTCTCTCTCTCTCTCTCTCTCTCTGTCTGTCTGTCTCTTCTTCTTCTTTTCTTATCATTATTTTTTTTTTACGGCGGTTGGTTAGTTATTGATTAGTTTTGAATAATTCATGCAACAGACAGCGAGCGAACGAGCGGACGAGAGAGAGGGGGAGAGAGAGACAGAGGCACAGACAGAGAGACAGAGACAGAGAGACGGAGGCAGAGGAAGAGACAGATCAATTAAGACAGTCAGAGAGAGAGAGAGAGAGAGAGAGAGAGAGGCGCAGTGATCAGCTCAACACCGTTCGAAGTCCTGCCGAATTGAGTATTTATGCCCCCAGATCACCATTACTACAACACGTTATCGTCTCTATGTGGTCAGGATATGATACCCTGCCCTGCCTTAATCCCTTTGCTCCAGCAACAGGTCCAGCAGACAGGTGATACATGAGATGTTGCAGGTAACAACAGGTGTTAACACGGCTGGTCGCCACAGTCCAGACCCACTGGCATCCACCCTGAGTGCTGTCCGTGTTTTGCTTCATCCGCGTTAAATCCGGCATGCAAAGAGCCGCCTCTGGCGCC
>JAAQRG010189122.1:0-2500 GCA_011634625.1 Babylonia areolata | reverse complement strand
ATTCTGCCACCTTCCTCCTAGAAGAAGGTGAACAAACAGTTAACACCTTGTCGAACTGGATTCGGCTAGTTTCAGCAGTATGAAAAACGTATACTATCATAGGGACAAACATTAAGATAAGAAAACACTCATAAGTTCAGACGGGCGCAATAGCCGAGTGGTTAAAGCGTTGGACTGTCAATCTGAGGGTCCCGGGTTCGAATCACGGTGACGGCGCCTGGTGGGTAAAGGGTGGAGATTTTTACGATCTCCCAGGTCAACATATGTGCAGACCTGTTAGTGCCTGAACCCCCTTCGTGTATATATGCAAGCAGAAGATCAAATACGCACGTTAAAGATCCTGTAATCCATGTCAGCGTTCGGTGGGTTATGGAAACCAGAACATACCCAGCATGCACACCCCCGAAAACGGAGTATGGCTGCCTACATGGCGGGGTAAAAACGGTCATACACGTAAAAGCCCACTCGTGTGCATACGAGTGAACGCAGAAGAAGAAGAAGGAGAAGACTCATAAGTTCCCAGGGGTGGGTGGAGGGGGGAGGTGGAGAGGGGGGGGAGCTGTTGTTTCTTTCTTCTTTTTTTTTTTAACACGTTGTCAGCAACAATAACATCGCTCTCCCCCCCCCCCCCTCTCTCTCTCTCTCTCTCTCTCCTTCTTCCTCCCTTCAGATCAAGTTTTACGCCCTATCCATTGCCACACACCCGCTATCATGGATACACATACACGTATACTATACATCTAGCTACTACAACTGATGCTTGAGCATGGACATTAATAACTGAGAAGCACAGAGAGAGAGAGAGAGAGAGAGAGAGAGAGAGAGAGCCATGCTTGGCTGAGTTGATAAGCTTCGGCCACTTATCACAAGTGTCTGTATATGCGAAGGCACTAGGGATACTCCAGATAATGCTTCTGCTGCTGCTGCTGCTGCTGCTACTATGATATGATCACCCTTCTCTCTCTCTCTCTCTCTCTCTCTCTCTCTCTTTCCATGTATGTGTGTGTGTGTGTGTGTGTGTGTGTGTGAGAGAGAGAGAGAGAGAGAGAGAGAGAGAGGAGAGCAGTTTTACGGCATTTGGGTGCAGCCATGGTAGTTTTGTTTCAACCAGCCGTTGAACACTTGTAACTGGTGACAGACTGCTGTCCGACTGGTCTCTGTTGGTCGTGCAGAAGTAGTGGTAGTTGTTGTTGTAGAAGCAGTAGCAGTAGTAGCTTTAAGAGCGGTTGTAGTAGAAGAAGTGTGTCCTGAAACACACAACAGTAAAAGAAAAAAAAAAAAGCATGAAACTATATTAAAATAATAATAATAATAATAATAATCATAGTAATAATAAATTATATAAACAGTAGCGCTGAGTCTGCTTCGCGGTAATAAATTTTCAAAGGTACCCTGAGTCTGTAGACTCGCGCAAGAAAGTTCTTACCGCCTAGCAAACTTAGCTATGTAAATATCTCTTGTACAACTGTACATTTTGGAAAAAAAAAAAAAAAATCTTAACGCTAAGCAAACTAAATGCTACGTAGATTACATGTATAACTGTACATTATGGAAAATGATCACCACAAAGCAAACTCAGCGGTGCTAAGGTCGCTTTTTCAACTGTACATCTAGGAAAATTCTTACCACAAAGCAAACTTCGCTTCTGTTAATATCGCTTGTACAACCACTTTTTGGAAAATTCTTATCGCTAAGCAAAATTAGCGCTTCAAAGATTGATTGTGCAACAGTACGTTTCGTTAATTTCTTACCAATAAGCAAATTTAGCTATGCTTCTTCTTCTGCGTTCGTGGGCTGCAGCTCCCACGTTCACTCGTATACACGCGAGTGGGCTTTTACGTGTATGACCGTTTATAACCCGCCATGTAGGCAGCCATACTCCGTTTTCGGGGGTGTGCATGCTGAGTATGTTCTGGTTTCCATAACCCACCGAACGCTGTCATGGATTACAGGATCTTTAACGTGCGTATTTGATCTTCTGCTTGCGTATACACACGAAGGGGGTTCAGGCACTAGCAGGTCTGCACCTGGGAGATCGTAAAAATCACCACCCTTTACCCACCAGGCGCCGTCACCGTGATTCGAACCCGGGACCCTCACATTGAAATCCCAATGCTTTAACCACTCGGCTATTGCGCCCGTCATTTAGCTATGCTGGGATCGCTTTTTCAACTACATTTTAGATTATTTAAAAAAAATTCTTATGGCTACTCATTTTTAGCGCTACGAAGATAGCCTGCACAATCAAGCCGTCATGTGCAGCAAGAGGGTACCTCAGTTGACTTTATATATCCTTCAAAAGTGATGTAGTGAGGAAGTGTGCACTATCTCTAGAGGAAGGTACCTCAGTTGACTTTATATATCCTTCAAAAGTGATGTAGTGAGGAAGTGTGCACTATCTTTAGAGGGGTGCGGGGGCATATTCGGAGTTAACTCACTCAGTACGGCCAGTCCTCTCTTCTCCTCTACACAGACCCCTCGGATGTCCAGTGGGTGTCTG
>JAAQRG010189113.1:0-11883 GCA_011634625.1 Babylonia areolata | reverse complement strand
CCAAGGTACGCTGCAAAGTCATCATCATTACCTGTGTTATGATGTACTGTTTTGTGCTGTGTTGTTTGTATTGTGTTGTGTTGATACTGGCCACGTCCCTCTCCACCTGGCCAAGGTACGCTGCAAAGTCATCATCATTACCTGTGTTATGATGTACTGTTTTGTGCTGTGTTGTTTGTATTGTGTTGTGTTGTGTTGATACTGGCCACGTCCCTCTCCACCTGGCCAAGGTACGCTGCAAAGTCATCATCATTACCTGTGTTATAATGTACTGTTTTGTGCTGTGTTGTTTGTATTGTGTTGTGTTGTGTTGTGTTGATACTGGCCACGTCCCTCTCCACCTGGCCAAGGTACGCTGCAGCATGGCATATACCTCACCACTTCATCATTACGATAATAATAATAATCGGATGGACGAATGCAACTGAAATGGTTCAGAAACCAGAGCAGAAAAAAAAGAACCAGAAACTGCTTCACAACAACTGCACATGAACTTCCACTTCCTCAACCCACACCCCATGATGAAAGCTCATCACATCTGAGGCAAGAGAAAGCATGCTGCCATCAATTAAATATATTCTTTCAGTTTTCACATACAGCAATATCCTGTGACACATGCTGCTATATGAGGTGGCAAAAAAGGGCCATCGATCCCAACGAAATCATATCTATTACCATACAAAAAAAAAGCCAATCAATGATTTACAATGCTGGCGTGAAAGCTACAGTACTGCCCTACACAATACTGCACTTTGTGGCATCACTGTGCTGTATTGTAATGTAAAAACAACACTCTTTTAATATTTTGTAATGCAAAAACTAAACTTTTAGAAAGTATTGTAAAGTAAAAACAACACTCACGCAACACACTGTGATGAAGAACAAAGCACTTATGCAATGTATAGTAACATGATATCAACAATTCTACCATTAGACAGGATAACCATGGTAAATATTACAATACAAGCAAAGAGTTGGATAATGCTTTTTTTTTCTTTTTTTTTCAAAATGATCCAGATCCACAAGCTTTCTGTATACACAGCCCACCGACTGCTTCTCATAATCCACTTTACACAACACTGAACAAGTCACATGAAATGAATATCTAACAATCTATTGCTTCTGTCAACCCTGAAACAGATAGGAGGAGTCATTAATTCATCACCAATCTCCATAATGATAATAATGAAAATAATAATTAAAAAAATCTGTGATGACTGTCATGCAGGGGGTCCAGCTAGGTTTGAACCCTGAGACTGTGACCTTTGATTAACTGGGGCAAAGTTTCTCCACACGGAGTTTCCTGACCAACACTGCACGTGCCTGTACCACCCAGCCTGGTTCACGCAGGGCTATGTTGTGAGAAAACAGCCTTGTCCAGTTGTCCGAAACCTAAATATATATACTGTATTCTATATACTATATTCTATTCTGTGTTGTGGAGTGTGCAGAAAAGAGTTCCAACTGGATCTGGAGGAATGAAAGTAAACTTCATAAGGATCAAATTTCCCTACTCAAACTAGGCGTGTGATGGCTCAGTGGTTAAAATGTCTGCCAGAGAAGGTGACTCAGTCCTGAAGTGGCGACCACCCTGGAGGTGCGGGTTCGAACCTGCTGAGGACCAGGAAAAAAAAAGGCAGCAATACAAGGGCATCCAGGAGTCATGACCTGGGTGCAGCCTGGCCCACTTAGAGTGTAAGGAGTTAAGGGCTGAAACACTTGACTGAGGGGGGCTTCTTCCATGAAGACCTTGTACTGTCCAGCTCTCCCAAGAGTTTCTTATCACTGTTCTGTGCTGTGGTGTGTCCAGGTCTGGAGGGGGGCGTGGACGGTCTGATGGACCAGATGACCATGCTGTCCACCTAGGCCACCTCCAGTGGGGCACAACTCCAGCAGATCAACAACCTCTTCCTACCCGCCGCTGACGTCCAGAACGCACAGCAGGACTCCCTCATCAACACCTACAATGACCAGGTCCGTGGGGAGTGGGGGCAGAGGAGAGGGGGGGGGGGGTTGTCTGGGGAAGAGGTATAGTGGGGAGGTGCTGGCTGGGTGTGTGGGGAACTCTTCTCAACAGGACTCCCTCATCAACACCTACAATGACCAGGTCCGTGCGGAGTGGGGGAATGGGGGAGTGGTTGGGGACAGGAGGGAAGGGGAGTGCGGGATGGAGGCGGGGTAGGCTGTGTTGGGGTTGGGAGAGGGGAGGGGTGGTTTGGGGGGGGGGGGGGGCAGGGGTCTTGGGTAGGAGGATGAGGGAATGAGGGAAGGTGGGGGTGGCATGGCAGGGTTGGGGGGACGAACAGGACTGCCTCATCAACATCTAGAGTAAAGAGATTTGGTGGATGTGGCATCAAGAACTTGAGAAGAAAAGAAGTTTATCTTCGCTGATGAGATCATATGTTTGACTTCATTTATTTGTTTTCGGAAGATTTGATTGTGGACTTTCAGGTTTGTTGATCGCCATCGCCATTCCAATTGGCGACATTTGTGTTTTGCAAGTCAAATGTCTTGTGTGTACCATGGGGCGGAAGGTCTATTAGGCAGCATGCGGGTAGTGGGGTGGCGGGGAGGGGGGGGGGCGGGTGCATGTTCATCCAGCAGTTGAGAGAGGACAGTGTTGTAATGTGCAGAGACATCGGTGCGGGAAGAAATTCTGGAAAGGCGTTCAGCAGCTTGAGAAGAACAAGTGTTAATGTTGTTGGATTTCAGGCTGTGACGAGTAACAGACTTTTTGGTTCTGGTAGGTTTTGAAATATTCATCAAGGCAGTCACCATCTGCAATGAAGTAAGCGCATTAAAATGAGTGGCTAGACTTCTGATAATGCTGTTACCCCTAAAATCACAAATATATCCAGTCAGAAGTGAAAGGCTTAAGGACTCACTGGATGATATATTCAGGACATGCTATAACAGAGTGAACAATAAATCCAAGCCCTGATGGTTTTCCATTAATAAGTGTGAAATATCAGTCTAACTTTTAACTTTAAAAACTGATATGCATCGGAGGAAGGGTGGGGGGTGTTGGGGGGTAGAAGGCATGAGTTTCATAACATGTCCATCAATCCATGTTTGCCGTTCCGCCAAGTCTTTTGAAAAACACCTCTATAACCAAACCATGTCCAACAGATCAAAACCATAAGACACTTGGTCGCCGACACTATCGCCGAGGCGGCAGAATGGTTGGAGCTGGCGTCATGCACCAAACAGGATATCGGAACCCTTCTGAACACGGTGGTCGACGACCTGAACGACATCAACACCTCACAGCAGGACACCATCGATGAGATTCACGCTGACGCCAAAGAGGCAATGCAGGAGACCGGCCAACAGGCGGAGAGTTCCCTTGGCACCATCAGAGATCAGCTGAGCTCCGCCGGCAACATGGTGCAGGCACTGATGGAGCAGGTCAACGACAGGCACTGTGAGTTCTGTGTGGTGTGTTGTGTGGTGGTGGTGTGATTGATTACTGAACTGGTGTTACCGCTTCTGTGGAACCTGTGATTTCATAATAATCAGGGATTCTGTTAATGCATAAATATGCGCCCCTGATGATCTGAAAACAGAAAGGAAGCACTGTGTGTTTATTAACTGGTTCCCTGGAATGTTCTAAAATATTCCAGAACGATCACTTGAAAAGAGTGAAAATTGTGCATCACAGCTTCAGTCCGACGCTCGGATCATTTGCTACAAAGAAGAGTTGCTTCTCTTCATCACAGCTTGACCCAGAAACCACAGACCGGATTCTTAATTGCAAGCACGCTTGCATGCTAGTGGCAATAGAGTGAGTGGGGAGGGCGAGGAGCACATGTGCACTGAAATGAATAAGAGACAGGAAGTAGATTTTCTTACCTCTCGGCAAAGTTGCTCTGAAGACTACCTAGCCTTTTGCTGCAAGGTGGAAAAAAGAGACACATCTTCCTGGCATGTCTCACGGGAACCTTGTCTAACTAGAGTGTTAGAAATGCACCTCAGGACAACTATGACAAGACACTATGCATTCCTTTGTAAAAGTGTAGCAATGCAGGTTTGATTGGAATAACAGAATGTGCAGCATTTCTTTCTTTAATTTAATGTCTTTTCACTTTGAGTGATATTAGGCTAGCGTGTGTGCGTGTGTATGTGTGTGTGTGTGTGTGTGTGTGTGTGTGTGTGTGTGTGTGCAGCATTAAAGTGTTCTGCTGAAAGTAAGATGTTGCCCCCTAGAATCCACCACACTATGACAAAACACCCCAAAACTGTCTCTCCTCGCTGCTCACACACTAATGCTTACAATGTAATGAACATTCGGGAACATGTTTTTAGTTTCACAGCCCCCAAAATTTGGAACTCACTTCCATCGAGTCCGTTTAACTGAGAGAATTCAACATCAGACTCAAGACATGTTTATTTGCCAAGCACTCTCTCAGCAATGTTACAGGCTCTGTGTGTGTGTGTGTGTGTCTGTGTCTGTGTGTGTGTGTGTGTGTGTGTGTGTGTGTGTGTGTGTGTGTGTGTGTGGTTGTTAATGAGTGTTAGTGCAAGGTGAAGTACATATTTGGCGCTTCAGTACTAACAAGTATTAACATTGCTTTCCCAACAGAGTCACTAACCTCTAAAACTCACTGCCACCTGATATCAAATCACAACCATCTACTTTCATTTTCAAAAAAATCTCCTGGACACAGCCAAAACTTTTAGCAAAATACTGTTTCAACGTTGATGATTTATTTGCAGTCTGACTGAATGCACATGCAGTGGACAATCCCAATAACACAAGCGTTCTGACAGATGGGACGTTTATAAGCCACAAGGCTTAGCCTTGAGCAAGTCCCTTAACAACAATGACTACTGCTACTTGTGTGAGTGGAGTGTTTACGGCGCAATGAGTTGGGTTACACAAGATTATGCGCTATATAGAAACTCTTCTTGAGTGTTTTTTTGCCATCATTATTCCTATACGGTTCCATGCGTTGTCCAGGTGAATACGGATCAGGTTCCTTCCCAGAAGGCAGCACCACCGTCAACTTCACCACCCCTTTTCACGGTCGCCCCCAAGGTCACCTTGGCCACAGCAGGGTTCGCCGCCAACATTGACAAGTCAGTGTTTGCACAGACCAGCGGTCTCGGTTTCGACCAGTACGTCACTGACATCACTGCCAAATCCTTCGTCATCAATGTGCAGAGCATAACCGGAGGGGCAGCAAGCCTGCAGAAGGTCTACTGCAGCTGGGAGGCGTGTCAGAAATGACCGGCAGTGGAATCATGACAGCAACAATGTTTACGGTATTTTTTTGGTCAACGAAACGTTTTGTGTTAAATGACTGGCCTATACGAAACAACAACAGCTTCAATGCTTGACTGAACCCCCATAAAGACAAAAAAATCAAACAAACAATAATAACCCCCTCAAAACAACAACAGTACACTTCTGCTTTTCTTCTAATTTATCCTTATATTTGGAGGAGAAAAAATAAGTCATCTAATCTATCGGCCTACTTGCATGACATTATTGCTACCTGTCACATTATAAATCGTTATATCTCAATGGATTCAAAATATATCTAAACTGTCTGACAGTTGGTGAGATAACACTGCTTCTAACCACACTATAAATCGCAACAGAGTCATTATATTTCATAGGAAAAAGGCTATCACAAGATTTTTTTGCTTAAAGAAAAAGCATGAAAACAATAAAACATCACAATAAATGAATACATTCACATGCATGTACTTTTGCTCCAACACGTATTCACATACAGGTGTTTCAGAACAAACAAATGACCACAACAGAAAAGAACCCCCCAAAACCCAACACTGACACAGAAAATTTTGCCCCAACACCATCTCAAAAGGGAAAAAAAAAACCTGTGAAGGCATCTTACATAACAGAACGAAAAAAAAGCAAACTGCACGAACCTTGCCTTTATTTTCATAGTTTCCGGTATCTGTTGAACATGAGGGCATCATGAACATTGTTTCTGTTCATAATATTTTGATCACACATTTCTTCTGTTGCTTGCGAAGTGTCCCCCTTGTATCGCAATGTTCTTTGTTTTGACTTCCTCACATGTCCGTGCCAAGCAACCCTCTCTGATTCACCGCAACCTTTTAAACCGTTTCACACAGAAATGATACTTTATGCACAAAACTGATGGCTGATTAACCCCTTGACTGCTGAACCAGAATGTGATCAGTGTGGCGCGAGTTTGAATTGCAGTTACTACTATTTGTTCATTTGTAACTGGTTCCTTTGATCGTGCTGAAGAAAAGCATTGCAATTCCATGCATGAGGAAGAAGGGTCCAAAATCAGAATGGCGACTGCCCTGTCTTAATCTCAGTGAGGTGATGGCCGTTCACGGAACCAGTACAACTCACCATCAGGAGTTAAGGGGTTAACTAACCCAACGTTTTGACTGATGTGTTTCATGTTTGAAAACATGAAAAGTGATAATCTGTATTAATTCCCCACACTAATTTTGATTCTAGCATATTTTCTGGTTCCCTTTTATTGGTGATCTGGTTGTGCATTCTTTTATTTTTTTCTCATGTATGACACATCACTATTTTGTTTGAAAAAACAACAACAACAGTTGTCCCAAACCATCCAATTAAAAAAAAAGAGTAGAACATAAGTATATGTATTATATGTATAAGTCTTCTTGTTCATTTACTCATTCATTTCATTTTGTTAGGGAATTAAGGTTTTCGTTTTCAAAATAACAAAGTTAGCAATGAACGGAGGTAATAATCTTTTTTTTTTTTCTTTTTTTTTAAAGGCACTCCACCCCTCAGCACATGGGCCAAGAGCCCTAAAAATGAACAATACACCCACACCACACCATACCACACATTACATGCCCACACCATACCACACCACATTACATGCCAACACCTAGGAAGCAGAAAAAAGAAAACATGGAAAGAAGTGGAAGTGGGAAAGGCGTGTGTGTGTGTGATGGGCATGGGGCTGGGGCTGGGGCTGGGGGCCCAGGGGAAGGAACTACAGCTTCCAAGCCTACAAGAGAGACAACAAGACCTCCAACTGTCCTTCTTCTTCTTCTTCTTCTGCGTTAGTGGGCTGCAACTCCCATGTTCACTCGTATATACACGAGTGGGCTTTTACGTGTATGACCGTTTTTACCCCGCCATGTAGGCAGCCATACTCTGCTTTCAGGGGTGTGCATGCTGGGTATGTTCTTGTTTCCATAACCCACCAAACGCTGACATGGATTACAGGATCTTTAACGTGCGTATTTGATCTTCTGCTTGCATATACACACGAAAGGGGTTCAGGCACTACCAGGTCTGCACACATGTTGACCTGGGAGATTGGAAAAATCTCCACCCTTTACCCACCAGGCGCCGTCACCGAGATTCGAACCCGGGACCCTCAGATTGAAAGTCCAATGCTTTAACCATTCGGCTATTGCGCCCCGCCTGTGGGCCAACTTCTGATTACTGTCCCAAGTGTTACGGATGTGGGTCACGTGTTACATAGAAAACCAGCAACAAGAAACACAAATGGGGGCATCTTTTTTCACAGGTGTCATTGGATTGGAAGTTGTAACTAGAACATTGTGTGCTTGTTCACAAATCAGTAACTGGATACGGAAGAGCTGAAGGTAAGAGAAAGTGTGCTCAACTGCAAAAATGACCAAGCTGTTACAAGCGAATCTGTGAGACTGATGAAGAAGATGGAGACAGAACCTCACTGTGTAAAAAACAAAACAAAAAAACAAACAAAAAAAAGCAAAACAAAACTGACAAAGAAAGACACTGCCATGCCTTCAGGAAAGAATGCAATGAAAAGTGGCTGTGTTAAAGAAAGGATATACAAGGGAACACTGCAGTTTATGCACTGAGTGGAAGTGCAAAATCCCCGTCAGTCATGGTAGCCATGATGATTGTCATCATCACACTGAATCACAAAAAAAGAGAAGAAAAGGTGTGTTCCAGAACTTTTTTATTTATTATTATTACAGTTTGTTCCGGAATTTTTACATCATCAGTTCCTGATGTTAAGATTCCAGGGCAGGCATGGAATGGATGTAACGATATCCGACAGCTGATGTTTTTTGTCTGAGCAGAGAATTGCCCACTTGTGCCGTCTGATGAACAAGTCGGAGGATGTCATTCAGCTGAGACTGCAGGCGGCCATGTCTGTAGAGTCGCTGTCCAGGCTGGCGTCAGGGCCTGTGGAGAATGGGTTCGGACCTCCCTGTCTGAATGGGAACTGTGTTCCTAACGGCCCCTCACCTCTGGAGGTAATCATAATGATGATAATTATAATGATGATAATGATGATGATACTTCTGGAGGTACTACTACTACTACTATTATTACTGATGATGATGATATTAATGATAATGTTGATAATGTGCATTTGTATGACATTTTTCCTTCAGCTCCAAGCGCATTCAACAATGATCAAGGTACATGAATATAATAAAAATACTAAGATGCACACTGGCTAAAAATACTCATTTAAAAACAGTTTTTCAAGGAGGCAACACTGTGTTCGGACACATCCATGTACACTACACCACATCTGCTAGGCAGATGCCTGACCAGCAGCATAACACAGTGCACTTGAGTACATGCATATATATTTGTTTACCTATCAGAGTGGATTTCTGCTACAGAATTTTGCCAGAGGACAACACTGTCATTGCCATGGGTTCTTTTTCAGTGCACTAAGTGTGTGCTGCACACAGGACCTTGGTTTATCATCTAATCCAAATGACGTGATGCTCAGTTTGATTTTCCAGTCAAACGTGGGAGAAAGGGCAAGAGTTGGATTCGAACCCAGACTCGCTCAGACTCTCAGTATTGGCCACCTTCCTCTTAAAAACAGTCTAAAATCACTCACAACTCGCACGCCTCTCCCACCTCAACCCCACCACCACCATCCACCCACATCAATGCACACAATGGCACAAAGACAGTTGGAGGGGGTTGGGGGGGGGGGGAGATGTACCTGTAATTTGAAACATTGTTTGAACAAATATGTTGTAAGATTAGATTTGAAAGATGAATGTGAAATTTTGTAGTTGAGATTACCAGAAGCAAGATCCATGCTTTGTTAGAGTTAGGAAACCATGGGACTTGCGTTTGTAGCATGGGATTTCAAACATGCATAGTTCAGTCATCTGTGAGCACTATATTGGAATGTTTGCTGATCATTGGTGATGATTGTTCATTATAATAATAATAATATAACAACATTTTATTTTTATATAGCGCTATAATACAAACATGAGCAAGCTCTAAGCGCTTTACAATCCAGTACCTAAAGTGAAACAAGAAAGCATATAAAAAGTAGTAGAAACATAAAACAGAATCATTAATATTATAAAAACACAGTGCATAAAACTCACGCATGAAGAATCCGTACTGGTTGTGCATAAATGTATGAAATATTTCAGACTGGTTTTAACACCATTAGTTTTCCATATGTACATGGGTGTTTTGCTTGCATGCTTTTGTTGATGTTGTTGTTTTGCCCAGCCAGTCATGCTCCATTATCATCTTTTCACTGAAAATGTGAAGTGAATACTAAACTGAACAATACTCCTATAACATTCTACCCTTTTCCTTGAAAAATAGAACAAAAAGGCAAAAAAAAAAACAACAAAAAAAAAAATTGTCTGGCCTGGCTTTGCCGTACTCAAAGAGAGTGGTCCGCAAGTGCTAGATTCTGTTCAGTTACATAGCAGACACACCTGTCACTTTCACTGTCACTTTCAAGGAGATGTCAAAGTGTGCAGACTGATCCATACATGCTACAACACATCTGCTTAGATTAGATAAAGATAATAGAATAGAAGAAAACAGATGCCTGATCTTTAAAAAAAAAAAATCTATTTCATTGGTCAGGTCTTGACACATGTCTGTTTGAAACAAAAAAGTCAGTGAAAAAGTCATGCATTGTGCACCTGTTCTTTTTGTGTTCTAGGGCAGTCAGAACCAGGAATAAAATCATTGAATGAGTCATAGACTGTGCACCCTGTCTCTTTTGAGTGGCTAGGGAAGTCAGGGCTAAGGGAAAAGTGAGTCAATAAGTCATGTATGATGCATCCTTTCTCCTTTGTGTGATGAGGGAAGTCAAAGGTATGGGAAAAGTGAGTCAATAAGTCATGCAGTATGCACCCTTTCTTCTTTGTGTGACTAGGGGAGTCAGAGACATGAGAAAAATGAGTCAGAGACATGGGAAACATGATTGAATAAGTTATATATGATGCATCCTTTCTCCTTTGTGTGACTAGGGGAGTCAGAGCCATGAGAAAAGTGAGTCAGTAAGTCATGCGCTATGCACCCTTTCTCCTTTGTGTGATTAGGGGAGTCAGAGCCATGAGAAAAGGGGGAGTCAGAGACATGGGAAACATGATTGAATGAGTCATATATGATGCATCCTTTCTCCTTTGTGTGACTAGGGGAGTCAGAGACATGGGAAAAGTGACTGAATAAGTCATTCATAATGCATCCTTTCTCCTTCATGCTCTGTGGGAGTTAAAACCATGAGGAAGATGACTGAATACGTCATGCACTATGCACCCTGTCTCCTGTGTGTGCTGGGGAAGTCAGAGCCATGGGAAACGTGATTGAATAAAAGTTATATACTTACGCACCCTGTCTTTTTTTGTGTGTTAGGTTAGCGTCCAGACCACCACTCAAGGTCTAGTGGAGGGGGAGAAAATATCGGCGGCAGAGCCGTGATTCGAATCAGCGCGCTCAGATTCTCAGGCTTCCTAGGTGGACGCATTACCTCTAGGCCATCACTCCATGTTTCTTAGGTTGTGAGAGAAAATGTAATTCACAGAAATCACACTTACAACAAATGCTAGATGCAAGAGTGAAGAATATAATAGGAAGATAGCACATATGTTGTTGGTTTTTTTGTGGTGTTTTTTGTGTGTTGTACTTATGGTTTTTTGTTTGTTTTCCTTTGTTTGATTCTTCAATAAAATATGATTAACTATTTTTAATGTCAATAGACAGTGACCTCAAATATAATAACACACACACACACACACACACACACACACACACACACATGCATACATGCATACATATATACCGGAATTTTCTGAACGCTGACACACATGGTGTCAAACATTCTCATGTTTCTAATTATAGTTTCAGTCTAATGACTAGTGCGTTATCAATTTATCAAACTTATCAATATTGTATTTAATGTAGCTTTCTCTGCTGTCATGTTGTGATTCAAAACTTGTTCATAAACACTTGTGAAGAGTAATTGGTTTACTCTGCAGATGCCTCATGACCTTGATAAACTGATGTTTGTTTAAAAAAAACAACAACACATATACAATCTTTGGGAAGGTTCCTGCTGGAGTCTCTTGCATAAAGAAAACAGATCTGCAACATGTTCTGAAGCAATTAGTGTGTGGATTTTGAAGCCCAGAAAGCTTTCCCTTGTTTCGATAGTCGTATACTTTTGTGATTGATGAATGCTGTTGTTAAAAAGAATACTTAAAAATGTATATATAGTTCTGGACTGTGCCATTGAGTTAAGAATGTATAATGACAGCTTAATAAAAGGTTGTTTTTTTATGGCTTGGGCTGTGGTCATTGCATGTCAGAGAAAGCATAGAAAAGTTCCTTTGTGGTTATGCTTTGGTCACTGAAAGTGAAAAGTTGGAACAAGTCCCGTTCTAGAATAGTGGAGTTTGGTTCGGGTGTGTGAAGAAAAAGTAGGAAATTTTCCTTTTAATAATGGAGTATGGCCTTTGCTTCGGTCATTTTATGAGAAGAAAAAGTAAGAAAAGTCCCTGTTAGAACAGTGGAGTGTGGCCCAGATTGTGGTCAGTGTATGTGAAGAAAAAGTAGGAAATTTTTCCTTTTTTAATAATGGAGTATGGCCTTTGGTCGGTCATTTT
>JAAQRG010189104.1:0-11867 GCA_011634625.1 Babylonia areolata | reverse complement strand
CTGCCAGACAAGTTCATACCCCCCACTGATCTACAGACCAAAGGTTGACACATCCAAACCCAAACAGCAGCCACCAGCCTACACAAAGTCACACCCAAGTGAAACACGACACGTCGTCATTACCGACATTCTCTCGCACGAGCGATAAACATTTTTTTTTTTACTTCCCTGTATCAGCCTCCCCCCACTTCCCCCCTCCTCACTCCCAACAACCACCGCCACCATGTACAAGAGAAAGAAGAGGAAGGAGGAGGACGAGAAGAAGAAGAAGGAGGAGGAGGAGGAGAAGAAGGAGGAGGAGGACGAGGAGGAGAAGAAGGAGGAGGAGGAGGAGAAGAAGGACGAGGAGGAGAAGAAGAAGAAGAAGATGGAGGAGGAGGAGGAGAAGAAGAAGAAGAAGGAGGAGGAGGAGGAGGAGAAGAAGAAGAAAGAGGAGGAGGAGAAGAAGAAGAAGGGAGGAGGAGAAGAAGAAGAAGATGGAGGAGGAGGAGAAGTAGAAGAAGAAGAAAACTACAACAACAACATCAACAACAACAACAGCAACAAGAACAACAATGATTAATGATAACAACAACAACAGAGAGAGAGAGAGAGAGGGAAAGGGACAGGGGGAGAGACAGAGACAGATAAAGACAGAGACAGAGAGCGAGCAAGCAAACGAAATAGAGAGGGAGACAGAGAGAGAGAGAAAGAAGAGAGAGGGAGGGGGAGAGAGAGAGACAGAGACAAAGTGAGAGACAGAGACACAGAGAGACAGAAAGAGAGAGAATAGCGGGGTTTTTTCTGAACTAAAAAAGGTCGCTCTGTCAGTAGTGACATTCCTTCTTCCTCTGGCAAAAGACTTGGTACATCTAAAATGTCACTTGATATGATACACGAAGGGCCAGGTTACGGTTTTCCGACGTCAGTTCAGGTCAATAGTTCTGCCTCTTTTTCTGTTTTTGAATGTCATTTTCCACATTATGATCAACATCAAACAATGCAATAAAGCAGTCACGCATTGACAGAAAACGTTTTGAAAAAAACCGCAAAAAAAAAACAAAACAAAAAAAAACATAGGCGTTGATATATTAGCGTCGAATTTGAACAAGCCAAAACAAAAACAAAAATAAGACGCAATTAGCACGCACGCACACACAGACACACACACACACACACACACACACTCTCTCTCTCTCTCTCTCTCTCTCACTCTCTCTCTCTCACTCACTCACTCACACATACACTCTCTCTCCTCTCTCTTTCCCTCTCTCTCTCTCTCACACATACTCTCTCTCCCTCCCTCACACACACACACACACACTCACACACACACTCACACACACACACACACACACACACTCTCTCTCTCTCTCTCTCTCTCTCTTTTAAAAAAAATCATTGATGGTTTGATGTATAAAAAAAAAAGAAAAAAAAGAAAGAAGCAATTTGTTGTTTATTAAATTTACCATCATGAAATAAAATCTTGACTTTACTTGACGTGACACACGCACAAACACACAGACACACACACACACACACACACACACACACACACACACAAACCCACACACACACGTGACCCAGACCTGTGTTTGCGATGAAATAATCCCTGAATAATTATCCCCCCCAACCAAGGAGAAATTCAATTCTCCAATAATTCCAATCTGCCCAGAAGGTTAGGGCGCTGAGACCAGGGCTAAGGGGGCAGGGAGAGGCATCCGATTAAAAATCCTGTATAATACCCCCTTCCGTTCAGGGGTTCCTGTATGCCAAGATTCCAGATCCATCCAGCCCCACACATCCTCCCCCCCACCCCCACCCTCCCCCAGGTGACATGATGACTGAAAGGTGTCCTGCATGATGTTTGTTTGTTTGTTTGTTTTCTTTTTTCTTCTTCTTTCTTTTCCTCAGACTTTCCTCTTTTCCTTCTTCTGGAGATGCCCTTTTTGGGGGTGGGGGATGGGGGGAGGGTTGTGGGGGCACGACGAGGGGCGGGTGGATGAAAAGTTATCTCCCACTACAACGTGAGGAAGAACAAAAGCAAATTGATGCAACAAGTTCTGAATTGCTTTTTTTTATTTTTTATGTCAACGTAATAAAACGATGGACGCTGATGACAATAACAACAACAATAATAATAATAGAGAAGAACAAGAACAAAAAGTGCAAGAACAAGAAAGGAAGAACAAGAACAAGAACAAGAAGAACAAGAACAAGAACAATAAAAAGAAGTAGAAAAACAAGAACAAGAAGAACAAAATAATGCAGACAGACTCTCACATCTTTCAGATAGGAAGATCGCAGGGATTTGCAAGATGACAACATTACAAAATGTTATAAAAAAGCACCCTTTTATATATATATATATATATATATATATATATATATATATATATATATATATTCATATTTGTGAATTTCTAAGAAATTGGCTTTGTTAAACGAATACTCCAGTGTGTGAGGTAACTCTATCTCTCCAATACTAATTTTCCCAGAACAATCTACGTCTAATTCTATCTCTCCAACAACAATAACCTCTTCAGAACTATGTAGGTCAGTACTTTTTAACCCTGTGTCTACCTTCTGACATCATCAACCTTACAGGTCAAGATGTCACTCACTACTTCCCCCGGAAGCTGAACGACCTGCAGTGTACAGCTGCCTTCATCCTGAAGACTGGGGTGTCCATCTGACGAACGAAGAAGAAGGAGGAGGAGGAGAAAAGGAGGAGGAGGAGAAGAAGAAGGAGGAGGAGAAGAAGAAGAACAACAAGAACAAGGAGGAGGAGGAAGAGAAGGAGGAGGACAAGAAGAAGGAGGGAGAGGAGGAGGAGGAGGGAGAGGAGGAGGAGGAGAAAAAGGAGGAGGAGAGGAAGAGGAGGAGGAGGAGAAGGAGGAGAAAAAGAAAAAGGAGAAAGAGGTGTTGAAGGAGGAGGATGAGTAGAAGAAGGAGGAGGAAGAAGAAGGAGGAGGAAGAAGAAGGAGGAGGAGGAGGAAAAGAAGGAGGAGGAGGAGGAGGAGGACGCGTTTAAGCGTGCGTGTGTGTGTGTGTGTGTGTCTGTATCCGTGTGCTTGTGTGAGTGTGTATGTGTGTGTGTATGTGTGTGTGTGTGTCCGTCTGTTTTCTGTCTGTCTGTCTGTGTCGGTGTGTGTGTGTGTGTGTGTGTGTTCGCGCGCGATGGCATGTGTGTGCTGACTCCATCACGTTTGATGGGCATCAAATCAGGGATGATTCAGCATATTCGTCAGCGTCCCATCTAATCCTACCCCCCCCCCCTCCCCTCCTCTCCCCCCCCCTCCCCTCACAGATCTTTTGTTAATCAGATAATGCTTTCCCAAATACTGCCTCCCCACACACATACACACACACACACTCATAGACACACAGACAGGCAGACAGACAGACAGACGCGCGCGCGCACACATACACACACACACACACACACACACACACACACACACACACACACACTCACGCACACATGCACACAGACACATACACAGACAGACAATCACATACACACATACAAACACACACACACATACACCCACACTCACAGACAGACACACACACACACACACACACGCACGTACGCACGCATGTACACACACACAGACACAGACAGAGAGACAGACAAACAAACACACACACACACACACACACACCACATAAACACACACTCACAGACACACAGACTCTCTCTCTCTCACACACACACACACACACAAACACACACGATATAACCCTCACCCCTTCGAATCAAACATCCACGGACACACGCAAAACGCTTGGACATTGGAACCATGGGTCAGTTTTTTGTTGACCTGTTTATTAGTTTTCACTTTTTGGTTGGTTGGTTTGTTCAGCCTGGTAATCAGTATCCTCCTGCAATGATCTACAGGGAACTAATTTTATTAGCAAACCAGTGATACGTTTTTTTGTTGTTTTTTCATGACTTCTTTCCAGAAAACACAGGCATGTGGAGTGATGGCCTAGAGGTAACGCGTCCGCCTTGGAAGCGAGAGAACCTGAGCGCGCTGGTTCCAATCACAGCTCAGCCGCCGATATTTTCTCCCCCTCCAGTAGACCTTGAGTGCTGGCCTGGACGCTAGTCATTCGGATGAGACGATAAACCGTGGTCCCGTGTGCAGCATGTACTTAGCGCACGTAAAAGAACCCGCGGCAACAAAAGGGTTGTTCCTGGGAAAATTATGAAGAAAAAAATCCACTTGGATAGGAAAAACAAATAAAACTGCACGCAGGCAGGAAAAAATACAAAAAAAAAATGGGTGGCGTTGTAGGTTAGCGACGCGCTCTCCCTGAAGAGAGCAGCCCGAATTTCACACAGAGAAATCTGTTGGGATAAAAAGAGAAATACAAATACAAATACTTCAGCCCTCTACAGACAGCCAGGACTTCACCCCTACACACACACACACACACACACACACACACACACAGATGCAAAGATACTTACAGACGCGAGAGACGGGGGGGTGGGTGGGAGAAGAAAGGGTGAGACACACACACACAAACACACACACACGCGCGCGCGCGCACACACAGAGAGACAGAGACAGAGAGGGATGCAGACAGACACAGACACAGAGAGACAGACAGACAAACGCTTTTAAGTGCTATGAACAAACCGACGACGATGATTTGATTTGCTCCGTGGAACCTCGCTTCACTCAGCAAGTAATCGTAAAACCAGACACCAAATCAAATCAATTCAATTCAATTCATATCTTACTGCCCAGCCAACCGCAAGGAACGGCAGAATCGGTCAACTTGTGGCCCAGTGTTCACCAGTGATCAGGGTTTGATTCCGCGTTTCGGCATGGTGTTGTGTCCCTTGGAAAAGGCGCTTTACTTCCCTTTGTTTATTATCTCTGTCTGTCTTCTTCTTCTGCGTTCACTCGCATGCACACGAGTGGGCTTTTACGTGTATGACCGTTTTTACCCCGCCATGTAGGCAGCCATACTCCGTTTTCGGGGGTGTGCATGCTGGGTATGCTCTTGTTTCCATAACCCACCGAACGCTGACATGGATTACAGGATCTTTCACGTGCGTATTTGATCTTCTGCTTGCATATACACACGAAGGGGGTTCAGGCACTAGCAGGTCTGCACATATGTTGACCTGGGAGATCGTAAAAATCTCCACCCTTTTACCCACCAGGCGCCGTCACCGTGATTCGAACCCGGGACCCTCAGATTGACTGTCCAACGATTTAACCACTCGGCTATTCCGCCCGTCATTATCTCTGTCAATGAGGGAAGTTGGCAGAATGGTTAAGACGCTCGTCTGCCAATACAGCGAGTCCGTGAGGGTGTGGGTTCGAATCCCGCTCTCGCCCTTTCTCCCAAGTTGGACAGGAAAATCAAAACTCAGCGTCTAGTCTTTCGGATGAGACGATAAACCGAGGTCCCGTGTGCAGCACGCACTTGGCGCACTGAAAAAGAACCCATGGCAACGAGAGTGTTGTCCTCTGGGGAAATTCTGTCGAAGAACTCCACTCTGATAGGTACACAAATATAATTATATACAGCACTCAAGGTTTGACAGAGCGCGTTGGGTTATGCTGCTGGTCAGGCATCTGCGTAGAGCAGTGGTGGTGTAGCGTATATGGATTTGGCCGAACGCAGTGACGCCTCCTTGAGAAACTCGAACTGAAACTCTACGGTCTGTGTTTGTGTGTGAACGGGTATCTGCCTTCCGTTGGCGGGAGGTTCGTTGATGATGCTGATGATGACGATGATGATGATGCTGATGCTGATGATGACGATGATGCTGATGCTGATGATGACGATGCTGATGATGACGATGATGATGATGATGCTGATGCTGATGATGACGATGCTGATGATGACGATGATGATGATGCTGATGATGACGATGCTGATGCTGATGATGATGAGATTACTTTGACGACAGTATTTGGAATATTGACGACAGTTGAGTGTCGCTGTTTTTTTTGTTTTGTTTTTTTTCTTTCTTTCTTTCTTTTTCTTTTTTTTTCCTTCCGCTGTAACCGCTGCACGTTGTGACGCTGCTGCTTTCATTTCCACGAGCATCACTGCAATACTTGAAGTAACTGCAGAAAAACACTACCATGACAAAACTCGTGGTGTGTGCGTGTGCGTGTGTGTGTGTGTGTGTGTGTGTATGCGCGCGTGCGAGCGCAGTTTTTTTTTCTGTTATCATTTTCACAACACCATTATAACAATCCGAGATCAAAGTGAACTTCTAAACAGATTATCTCACCTTCCCCCTCCCCACACACACACTTTCTGTCCGTCTCTCTCTCTCTCTCTCTCTCTCTCTCTCTCTGTCTCTGTATCTCTGTTCTTCGTCACCGTCTTTATCTGTCTTTCTCTTTGTCTCTGTCTCTCCGTCACCATCTTTATCTGTCTTTCTCTGTGTCTCTGTCTCTCCGTCACCATCTTTATCTGTCTTTCTCTGTGTCTCTGTCTCTCCGTCACCATCTTTATCTGTCTTTCTCTGTGTCTCTGTCTCTCCGTCACCGTCTTTCTCTGTCTCTCTGTGTGTCTCTGTTTCTCCGTCACCGTCTTTCTCTGTCTCTCTCTGTGTGTCTCTGTCTCTCCGTCACCGTCTTTCTCTGTCTCTCTGTGTGTCTCTGTCTCTCCGTCACCGTCTTTCTCTGTCTCTCTCTGTGTGTCTCTGTCTCTCCGTCACCGTCTTTCTCTGTCTCTCTCTGTGTCTCTGTCTCTCCGTCACCGTCTTTCTCTGTCTCTCTCTCTCTGTGTCTCTGTCTCTCCCGTCACCGTCTTTCTCTGTCTCTCTCTGTGTCTCATCTCTCACGTCACCGTCTTTCTCTGTCTCTCTACCTCTGTGTCTCTCTGTCTCTCAAATCACCGTCTTTCTCTGTCTTTCTCTGTGTGTCTGTCTCTCGTCTGGGCGTCTCTGTCCTCTCTCCTGTGTCTCTGTCTCTCCCGTCCCACCAAATCTTTCTCCTGTCTCTCTGTGTCTGTCCTCTGTCTCTCCGTCACCGTCTTTCTCTGCTGTCTCTCCTCTGTGTCTCTCTCTCCGTCACCAAATGTCTTTCTCTCTCTCTCTCTGTGTCTCTGTCTCTCCGTCACCGTCTTTCTCTGTCTCTCTCTCTCTCTGTGTCTGTCTCTCCGTCACCGTCTTTCCTCCTGTCTCTCTCTATTGTCTCTATCTCCTCCCGTCACCGTCTTTCTCTCTCTCTGCTACCGTGTCCTGCTCTCTCCATCTGCCGTCTTTCTCTGTCTCTGTGTGTCTCTGTCTCTCCGTCACCGTCTTTATCTGTCTCTCTCTGTGTGTCTCTGTCTCTCCGTCACCGTCTTTCTCCTGTCTCCTCTGTGTGTCTCTGTCTCTCCGTCACCGTCTTTCCTCTGTCTCTCTCTGTGTGTCTCTGTCTCTCCGTCACCGTCTTTCTCTGTCCTTTCTCTGTGTCTCTGTTTCTCCGTCACCGTCTTTCTCTGTCTTTCTCTGTGTCTCTGTCTCTCAATCACCGTCTTTCTCTGTCTCTCTGTGTGTCTCTGTCTCTCCGTCACCGTCTTTCTCTGTCTCTCTCTGTGTGTCTCTGTCTCTCCGTCACCGTCTTTCTCTGTCTTTCTCTGTGTCTCTGTTTCTCCGTCACCGTCTTTCTCTGTCTTTCTCTGTGTCTCTGTCTCTCCGTCACCGTCTTTCTCTGTCTCTCTGTGTGTCTCTGTCTCTCCGTCACCGTCTTTCTCTGTCTCTCTCTGTGTGTCTCTGTCTCTCCGTCACCGTCTTTCTCTGTCTTTCTCTGTGTCTCTGTTTCTCCGTCACCGTCTTTCTCTGTCTTTCTCTGTGTCTCTGTTTCTCCGTCACCGTCTTTCTCTGTCTCTCTGTGTGTCTCTGTCTCTCCGTCACCGTCTTTCTCTGTCTTTCTCTGTGTCTCTGTTTCTCCGTCACCGTCTTTCTCTGTCTCTCTCTTTGTGTCTCTGTCTCTCCGTCACCGTCTTTCTCTGTCTCTCTCTGTGTGTCTCTGTCTCTCCGTCACCGTCTTTCTCTGTCTCTCTCTGTGTGTCTCTGTCTCTCCGTCACCGTCTTTCTCTGTCTTTCTCTGTGTCTCACCTCTCTCCCTCACCGTCTTTCCTCTGTAACTCTGTGTCTCTCTGTTTCTCCGTCCACACCGTCTTTCTCTGTCTCTCTCTTTGTGTCTGCAACTCTCTCAAATCACCATCTTTCTCTCTCTCTCTTTTTGTGTCCTCTGTCTCTCCGACCACCGTCTTTCTCTGTCTTTCTCTGTGTCTCACCACTCTGCTCTGATCTCACCGTCTTTCTCTGTCTCTCTCTCACCTCTTTGTGTCTCTGTCTCTCAAGTCACCGTCTTTCTCTGTCTTTCTCTCTGTGTGTCTCTGTCTCCGTCACCGTCTTTCTCTGTCTCTCTCTCTTTGTGTCTCTGTCTCTCCGTCACCGTCTTTCTCTGTCTCTCTCTTTGTGTCTCTGTCTCTCCGTCACCGTCTTTCTCTGTCTCTCTCTCTTTGTGTCTCTGTCTCTCCGTCACCGTCTTTCTCTGTCTCTCTCTGTGTGTCTCTGTCTCTCCGTCACCGTCTTTCTCTGTCTCTCTCTCTTTGTGTCTCTGTCTCTCCGTCACCGTCTTTCTCTGTCTCTCTCTGTGTGTCTCTGTCTCTCCGTCACCGTCTTTCTCTGTCTCTCTCTCTTTGTGTCTCTGTCTCTCCGTCACCGTCTTTCTCTGTCTCTCTCTTTGTGTCTCTGTCTCTCCGTCACCGTCTTTCTCTGTCTCTCTCTCTTTGTGTCTCTGTCTCTCCGTCACCGTCTTTCTCTGTCTCTCTCTCTTTGTGTCTCTGTCTCTCCGTCACCGTCTTTCTCTGTCTCTCTCTCTTTGTGTCTCTGTCTCTCCGTCACCGTCTTTATCTGTCTGTCTCTGTCTCTGTGTCTGTCTGTCTGTTTCTCTTTACTCTCTCTGTTTGTCTGTTTCTGTCTATCAAAATATAACCGTTAAATTTCCTTTCGTTTCGTCTCTCTGTCACTCTTTTTTTTCCCCCTCCTTTCTTCCGTCTCTCTCTCTCTCTCTCTCTCTCTCTCTCTCTCTCTCTCTCTCTCTCTCTCTCCTCTCTCTCTCTCTCTTTCCTTTTTACCATCAATAAATTAAAAAAATGTTCGTTCGTTCTCTCTGTCTCCCTGTCTGTCTGTCTGTCTGTCTCTCTCTCTCTGTTTGTTTGTTGTTTTTCTTGCCGACATCTCACTCGATGTGACTCAGAGACATTATTTGCCGCTTGCTTTGAACTCTTGGGTTTGGCCTTAAGGGGAAAAGGCAACAGTATTTTACGAGGTTCTATTTTTTCCTTCTTCTTGTTGTTTCATTTTCCAGTTTGTTTCTTGTTTTTTGTTTCTTTCTCTGTTCTTTTGTTTCTGTTTTTTCTCTCTTAAGATTAAAACGTGCGACATTTCACTCTGGCTTTTTGCTCTCTCTCTCTGTCTCTCTCTCTCTCTGTCTCTCTCTCTGTATTCTCTCTCTCTCTCTTTCTGTCTGTCTCTCTCTCTCTCTCTCTCCCCCCTCTGTCTGTCTGTCTCTCCCTCTCTCTGTCTTTTTGTTTCTATCCCCCTCTCTCTCTGTGTCTGTATTCTTTCTCTCTATCTCTTTCTGTCTGTCTCTCTCCCTCTCTCTCACTCTCTGTCTATCTGTCTCTCCCTCTCTTTGTTTCTCTCTCTCTCTCTCTCGCTCTCTCTTTCTCCCTCTCTCTCTGTATTCTCTCTTTCTGTCTCTCTCCCCCCCGTCTGTCTTTTTGTTTCTATCTCCCTCTCTCTCTGTGTCTGTATTCTTTCTCTCTATCTCTTTCTGTCTGTCTCTCTCCCTCTCTCTCACTCTCTGTCTATCTGTCTCTCCCTCTCTTTGTTTCTCTCTCTCTCTCTCTCGCTCTCTCTTTCTCCCTCTCTCTCACTCCCTCTCTCTTTCTCCCTCTCTCTCTCTCTGTCTGTCTCTCTCCCTCTCTAGATAGAAAGGAAAGGCTACATTTGGATGGTCAATCTCGACATTGTAATTATATGATGTGTTCGTATTGGTATGATTGGGTTTTGATGTTTGGGAATAAATGATTATTCCATGATCCATATGTTCTTTAATATGTGTTTGTATTGATATGTTGTGTGTCGATGTTATATGCGGAAATATTTATCATATGATTTTGTTTTCTGTCTACTGTCCGAACCTTGGAGACGAACGAATGAAAAACGGCACATTACCCCCCACCCACCCCCAACCCGCTTCCCCTGTCAAATGTACTTTAATCTGTGCCAAAGTGTCGCAAATCTCTTATAAGATTATGTTGTTTGAATTCTGTTGTTTGTTGTTGTTTTTTTTCCTTTCTATTCCATTTTATGTGTTTTGCACCATTTTAGTTTTGTTCTGGTTAGTACCTACTATGTCACTAGAGCTTTACAGCTGATGACATTAAACATTCCAGTGTTCAGTGCCCTCTCTCTCTGTCTCTCTCCCTCTCTCTGTCTCTCTCCCCCTATCTCTGTCTGTCTCCCTCTCTCTCCCTCTCTCTCTGTCTCCCTCTCTCTCTCTGTCTCTCTCTCTCCCTCTCTCTGTGTCTCTTATCAGTGTTCAGTGCTCTCTCTCTCTCTTTCTCGCTCTCTCTCTCTCTGTGTCTCTCTTTCTCACTCTCTCTCTCTGTCTCTCTCTGTCTCTGTCTCTCTCTCTCCCTCTCATCAGTAGTCGGCCATACGAGCAGTGAATTCATATCCACTGTGTCTAGGGCTCGGCACAGGAAGGCAGTGAATTCATATCCACTGTGTCCAGGGCTGGGCATAGGAAGGCAGTGAAGTCATACCCACTGTGTCCAGGGCTGGGCATAGGAAGGCAGTGAATTCAAACTCACTGTGTCCAGGGCTGGGCATAGGAAGGCAGTGAATTCAAACTCACTGTGTCCAGGGCTGGGCATAGGAAGGCAGTGAAGTCATACCCAATGTGTCCAGAGCTGGGCGTAGGAAGGCAGTGAATTCAAACTCACTGTGTCCAGGGCTCGACACAGGAAGGCAGTGAATTCAAACTCACTGTGTCCAGGGCTGGGCATAGGAAGGCAGTGAATTCAAACTCACTGTGTCCAGGGCTGGGCATAGGAAGGCAGTGAATTCAAACTCACTGTGTCCAGGGCTCGACACAGGAAGGCAGTGAAGTCATACCCAATGTGTCCAGGGCTGGGCATAGGAAGGCAGTGAATTCAAACTCACTGTGTCCAGGGCTCTTTAGGCGGGGCCTATCCTCCCCTTCGGTCGTTTCTTTTACCCTTCCCCATAATGCAGGAGGCAGTGTTGTTGTTGTTGGTGGTGGTGTTGGTGGTGATGATGGTGTGGTGGTGGTGGTGGTGGTGGTGATGGTGTTGCTGTTGTTGTTGAATGGTGGTGGTGGTGATGGGGGTGATGGTGTTGTTTTTGGTGGTGGTGATGGTGATGGTGGTGGTGGTGGTGTATTGTTATTGTTGTTGTTGTTCTCCTCCTGCTGCTGCTGCTGCTGCTGCTTCTGATGATGATGAAGATGATATTATTGTCGTTGTTGCTGTCGTTTCCTTGTTAGTTTTCTCCGTCTCCTTCTGGTCATCAATTTCATTTGTCTTAAAGGAATAGCGTTCAGGGCGTGTGTGTTCTTTTGCCTTTTGAAATAAAACTATCATTCATCCATCCATCCATCCATCCATTCATTCATTCATTATTCTCTCTCCGTCTCTCTTTGTCTGTCCGTCTGCCTCTTCCTCACCCTCTCTCTCTCTCTCTCTCTGTCTCTGTGTTTCTCTCTCTCCTTCACTTTATCACTTTATGTCTGTGTGTCTATCTCCGTCCTTTTCACTCCCGTGCCCACCCCTTCTCTCTCCCTCTCCCCCCCTCTCTCTCTCTCTCTCTCTCTCTC
>JAAQRG010189097.1:0-11908 GCA_011634625.1 Babylonia areolata | reverse complement strand
AAAAATACACCAACGTATGCTTAAATAAAGCACATATATTAGACAAATATAGTCATGTCATGGTAAACTAATACACTGTTGTGTCATGCTAAACAAGTACAATCAAATATTTTTTTTAAACATGAATCCAACGTTTCAAAATATGAGGAAGTAAACATTTAAACTGATTTTTGGGGGGGAATTTTTTAAATTTTTTTATATCTCCATTCTAACTAATTTTTTACAAATGGTTATCACTAAAGCCTCTTCTTACTGGAAGTCATTTGAAAATGATGAAATATGAAAGTGACAAGTTGAATGTCACAAGATGTTTGAGTAAGAATAAGACAGAGACAAGTTAAATACAGTTCTTAAAATTCAAAGTATGGAAGTACTAAACCAAAAATATCACAGGGTGTTTAAGTATGACAGTGACAAGTTAAATACAGTTCTTAAAATCAAATCATAAAAGTACCAAGCTAAAAAAAACAACCAAAACAACACACAAAATGTTTTAAGTATGACACTGACAAGCCAAACATACCACGAAATGCTTCAAATGATAGTGACAATCTGACACATCACAATGCCAAAACACTAAATGCTTATAATTGTACAAAACAGACAGAAAATAACAATCACATCTTACAGCAGAGTACATGTGCATCTTGTATTGTGTCCCACGTGAGTCTGACGCTGCGTTCTGCATGTTCTCAATCATCTCCTTCAGAAGAGGACCTGGCGCAACATTGTAATGGCACACATAAATCACATTTTATAGCACACATAAAAGGAAATTTTCTATCTAAAATTACGTTTAAATAACATACTTACCGTGACCCAACTAGTGCAGACTCCGGCAGGGGTCTGACATTCCTGTCCTGTGCAAACTACTATCCGCCTATGCGGAGAAAATGAGAGAACTACGGCCGATAACCTCCCAGAAGTAGGTAACGTCCCCTTTGTCCCCCTGGCTAGCGCCCTCTTTTTCACTTGTTTCTTCTTCTTCTTCTTCATTCATTGGCTGTAACTCCCACGTTCAGCTGTATGTACACGAGTGGGCTTTTACGTTTATGACCATTTTTACCCCACCATTTAGACTATACTCCATTTTTGGGGGTGTGCATGAGGGGTATGTTCTTGTTTCCATAACCCACCGAACGCTGACGAGGATTACAGGATCTTTAACATGCATATTTGATCTTCTGCCTGCGTATACACATGAAGGGGATTCAGGCACAATCAGGTCTGAAAATATGTTGACCTGGAAGATACCCACCAGGCGCTGTTACCGAGATTCAAATCCGGGGACTCTCATATTGGAAGTCCAACACTTTAACCACTGCGCCTGTCAAACACTCGTTTCAAAATCAAGTTACACAATGCAGAATTAAACAACCATGTGTAAACTATAAAATGATATTTCGCTGACATGGAATAGATACAAAACAGGTTCCTATGTGTTTATAGTGTGATGTAATGATATAAACACTATATTGTTCTGATTGCAATGTATTGTTATCAGACCTGCCTATTGTACAATACCTGAATTCTGACACTACATCTTTTAATGTTGTTGTTGTTGCTGCTGTTGTGTTTCAGCATTACACATCTAATTATAAATCAAAACAAAACCAAAAAAAAAACACAAAAAACTTTGCACGAAAACTCTTTTACAATAAATTTCTTAGCTATCACATGTGCGCATGTGAGGGTGCATGCGGGCTCGCTGACCGTGGCCCATTTTCATTCTTGTTTTTCATTCCAATCATTTGCCTTCTATATACCTTTTAATGCATTTACTTAATTTTCGTTTTATCTTATCATCTTATTTCATTTTTATATTCAGTCTTTATACAAACCCAGGACTGAAAGCCTACCGCTAGTGGGTGTGGAACATAAAAAACAAAATGAAACAAATCAAAGAAAATAAACAGAAGTGAATAAATAAGATATGATAAAGTGAAAGATAGCAGAAGACAGATGACTAAAAGAAAACAAGAAAAGAAAAAAAAAACCCAGGTCAAACTTAGCACACACATAGACACACATGCACATACATTCACACAAGCATGCCAATGTGCACACACACACACACACACACACACACACACACACATGTACACACAAAAGCAAGCACATGCACACACTCTTTCCACAGTCCGTCCAGCTCGCACAGCTTTCTTTTCATCTGTCTTTACCTCCCTTGAGGCGACTGAGCCAGGTCCCATTGAACAGCAAGGCAAAGGACCAGTCCTTCAGCTCCATCAGTTTGGAGAAGACTGTGCCGTTTTTCCACACTTCCCTCGTCCAGTTTGGCAGGGTCAAGTTGTGGGCTTTCTGTCAACGTCAAAGGTGCCCTGGTCTCATACTTTTGAGCTGAGCATTGTGTGTGTGTGTGTGTGTGTGTGTGTGTGTGTGTGATTGTGTGTGTGCGTGTGCGTGTGTGTGTGTGTGTGTGAGTGTGTTTGTGTCTGTCTGTGTGTGTGATTGCGTGTGTAAATTGTGTGTGTGTGTGTGTGTGTGTGTGTGTGTGTGCATGTGTGTGTGTATGTGTGTGTGTTGATTCAAACATTATTATTATATTATTATCATTATTATCATCATCATCACCACTATTATCGTTCTCATTATAATGATTATCATCATCATTGTTATTTTCAAATTTCATTTATATCATATCATTATTCTTATCATCATCATCATTATCATTATCATTATCATCATCATTATCATCATCATTACCTCCACAATGAGAGTGTCGGCCACTGCCCACATGACGGAGATGTTCTCTCGTTTCACGCCGGTCACTTTGTCCAGCAGCTGATAGAAGGCCTGCGTACATACATTCCACTTCCCTCGTTAGTTTTCTTTCTCATTCACATCACCTGTCAGTGCACAAAAGGCAGTGAGATAATATAACAAAGTGCTGTACATTGATTACTGTGTTTTCACTGAGCATGTTTTACATTTTGCATTGTGCATGTCGTCATTGAATCAGAACCGTTGTTCTAAACTGTTTACCCTCTCTCCACCCCAAAGTACTGATTTATCCCTAGCACCTGGTTGCTTCCCTTGGACTGAGTTGGATCCACACACACTTCACCACCATCAAACACATGGGAAGATACGGGAGTGAATTATTCTTACCGAGCAAACGACTTTTTTTGCTGTGCTGATGGAAACATACAGAGCATGGTATTTCAACATACAGCATACGTTAAAACAGCATAGCACCTACGATTGTGCTCTAGTTTTTCCAAGATAATTGACAGAAGGTATTGCTTCATTACGAATTAAAGATCAAATCTTTTAAAAGTTAATTATTTTCCAAAATTACTCAGAATCTAAGAAGAAGAAAAAAGAAGAAAGATATATATATAAAAGTGCAAGTTATTTTAGGTTAAAAAAAGCGAACCAAAATATTGTTTAAGAATTTCTTTATCAGAAGTTTTCCAACTCACAGCGTTAGTCTTCTCTTCTTGCTGAACCTTGGGCCCACGTAGTTCTTGGGCGTACAGCTCATCGTACCGCACACACGCTTTTTCCATGGCCAGTTTCTGAAACAACACAATGAATTAAATATATGTGAAACCGCTCACAGCAGGCAAAGCTTCATTCCAGTCTATTATGTTGTGTTATACTGCGTCGTGTTGTGCTGCGTTGTGCTGTGTTGTGTTGTGTCTTGTAGCGCTGTGTTGCACTGCATTAAGTTGTATTGTCAACAGATTTCTTCATGTGGAATCTGGGCTGCTCTCCACAGGTGGAGAGCATGTGGAAATAGTGCAGTGCCACCTGTGTTTTCTTTCTTTCTTCCTTTCTGTATGCAAGTGTATTTATTTTACTACTGTTCCAAAGAATTTTGCTAGGGACAACCCTTTCGTTGCTGTGGGTTCTTTTATTTCCGCTAAGTGTGTGGTTTGTCCGTTGGGATCGACGAGGACCATCTAGTCATCCTGGGGGTGGGTGGGTTGGGCTCTGTGAGTGCGTAGATGACTGGTCAGGCCAATTTGCGCCCGGAAGGTTCTGACGCAGTGTGGACAGGGGATGGTGGCGGCTGTCGGGGACTTGCTGGCCCTGCTTTTCATGGCCTGTCTGCATTGCTCTGCTGCAGCGATTCTGTTGGCTACATGCTGCAATTGAGGCCTCAGTTGTCCAAGCTGAACGATGTGCACCCAGACCACCACTCAAGGTCCAGCAGATGCTGCAGAGGGTTGGGGGTTAAAATCCCAATCCACATATGGGGCTCAAACCTGGGGACACATGTTTCCCAGTCGGGCACATTACCACTTGGCCACAGTTCCAAGATAAGGGCTGCAAACATCCAAACAATTTTTTTTTTCACAAACAACTGCAAACAAATAGTAAAGAGTGGTAACTGCATTCACAAGGTACAAAACTACAACACGGGTGTTCAGTGCTGGCACTTTAGTTGGCCCTGCGAAAGTTCGTGAACCCAGGAAGTAGGGCATGGATATAAATAAACGCGGCTGACAAACAGGCCGCGCCAGCGGCACTCGCTGTACGCTTGTTCGGCGGTAAATCTGCTTTGTTTTTTCGCGCATCATCTCCTCGGATGGATCGGAAATAACGACTAAAGAAGTGGTTTTCTAAAAAGAACACAAAATAAGCTTTCCATTGACTCCAAACACAATATGTTTTCTTACATAGCGGTTGCTGCGGCAACGGCTGAAACATAAATGAAGAAAGAGAAGAGAAGGATAAGCAGAAACATGATCGCAAAAATCGTTAAGTTTAAATCCCTCTCTAAGAAAACAGGCGTTTAGCACAATAACATCGTAAATACACACAGAACATATAGCATGCCTGCATGCAGATTAGCTTACCTTTTGAGTTGTGCGATTTTTCTTGGCAGCACAACAAACGTTTAAATGAACACACTGTAGCATGGTGAGAGTGAGCAGCAGGGGGATGGAGAGCGGGGTGAGTGTCTGTCGGCTTATGGCACTGCCGTGCCCTTCATTCCACGAGAAAGACGAAGAATTTTAAGGTAAAAAAAAAAATGAAACGATGATGTTGATAAAATAATGAAATTGTGTAAATCTAATCAAACTGCACTCCAATAATACAACCAGCAATAGCAATAATTCAACTTTCTGTAATCGCTGCAGGAAATGTGTGGATGCTGTGAAAAGGTGGGAAAAGTGGGGCGGGGGCCGCGGGGCCGAGTGAAACAAAGAAGGCAGTGTCCCAGTTTGGCGCGCGGGGCCAGAAATACCGCGGCGAATGTGCCGGTCAGTGCAGAGTGCGGTGGGAAAGTCTGGCATTAAAAAATTTTTGACCTAAGACGCTAGACGCTGCTCGGCCAACTAAAGAGCCGGATTTTGTGCTCGGCTGAGCAGCCGTGACAAGTCAATGCTGCTGATGCCACTAATTCAGCTAGCACACATGTAAATAAAGGGTACATAGGAACAAAACCAGACACTTCCTGAAAAAAAAAAACCGGAAGCACCCGGCTTGTCCTTATACCCATCATTTGACAAGTGCACACTGCAGCAACAACAGAAGAAATCTGCGAACACAAATTAGCTTTTCATTCAACACTGGCATAACCTTTTAATCCTGATACAAGAATGTACAGACAATACAGAAACGGTTGCATCAATGGATCTTTTTATACCTGAAACGGATAAACAATGAGGCCAGGAGAAAAAATGATTAACAAATAGTAAAGAGTGGTGTCTCTCTCCATTCACAAGGAACACAACTGCAAACAGACAATGCATCACACACACACACACACACAAAAAGTTGTGCTCACATTGTCTTCAGTGATTGGCCTGGTGTGCACCGGGATGGGTTGCCACAGCAGCTTTTCATTCCATCGCTGAGAGTCCACTGGAGGGTACAGGCCAGCCAGGTTGCAGTAAGAAGACATCAGGCATCGGTTCTTGTCGGATGACTCCACCACAATCTGCCCACACAGTCCTGTTCTATCATTTTATGTGTGTGACATGTTTACTCTAGACATCCTGTCTTTGGTTTGCCACACTTGAGTGGTGGTCTGGGTGCAGGTCATTCAGATTGGACACCCGAGGCCCCAAGTGCAGCATGTACTTAGCGACAACCGACAGACCTGGATGGGTATCTGGTGAATAGTTTGAACTCATGTGCGGCACCCCAATGACCCTTCACAGAGTTGAGGGAGAAAATAAGAAGAAGAAGCTGTTTACCCTCCTTTATTTATTTATTTGATTTTTTTTAGTTTGATGTTTTTATTCATTATTATTATCATCTCTATTTTTCATATTTAATTTGGAATGCATACAATCTATACCACCAAGCATCAACTACATTACATGAGCTTATAGTGTTAGGCACACAGCTATAATAAATCAGTGTTCTTACTGAAATGTGAGAAAATGATCAAAGTTTCTAATGGTCACGTTCATGCTGTTTTATATGTTGACTTTTCATCAGCACTCAAGTCAACAAAGTTCTCTTTTAGAGATAAAGAAGCATTCCTGTATCTTGTATCTTGCAGTGTGCACGATTTTGTCACAGTATCACTTCAAACAACAAGAAAAGAACAGAAAAAAAACAAAAAACCATGACCAAACCCACAAACCTATTTGCATGTAACTGCCGCACAAAAACTGTAGTGCTCCATTTTACAGTAAGTTCACAACCCAGAGATCAATTAAAACTTTGATATCATGGAGGGGATGCTCACTCAGTCTGACTCTTAAACTAAGTGATTATTGTTGTCAATAGGGGGCTTAGTGGTGGAGTCCAAAGTATGTCAAATCTCAAGTAGTACTGAACACCACCAAAGTTATTCAGCAGCAATGCAGGGTCTCCTCCGCTGTGTGGCCTATTGGTAACCAAACACTGATTGTTGCCTGTGGAATCATTTCTGGTGTTTGTGGGTATGCAACTCCATTTTCTTTTTCTTTTTTTTCTTTTTTAAAGGGCTTTCAGATGCATGACCATTTTTTTAATCCCCACCATGTTTGCAGCCATACTGCATTTTCAGGGGTGGGCATGCTGGGTGTTTGTGTCTCTTCAACCCAGCAAACAGGTTTCATGCACTAGCAGGTCTGCACATATGTCAGATCTGGGAGACTAGAAAAATTCCCACCATCAATCCAACAGATGCAGATACCAGGATCAATCTCGGGACCCTCAAGTTTGAAGTCCAACGCTCTGAACTCTTGGCTACAGAGCCTATCTTCATCAGATGTACAAAACATTCAACCTAGAGATGCGTATGGCCCTGACTGAGGAGTAGGAACGACTGTGGAGAGTTCAGAGGAAAGGGAGCCGCCTACAAGAAGGTAATGTTGGTGTGTGGCATCAGCGTGGCTGAGTGGAGTTTGCCAATGTCATCGCACTCGGACAAATAAAACACACACAGATGTCAGTTGAGTTGCTCTTTATATTCCTTTCTCTTTCAATGTCCTGGCTTGACTGCCTCCTCTCTCAGTCTGCTCTCTTCGCTCTCTTTCACATACTCACAGTCTCGCTCTCTCTCACATTCTCACACATGTGCATTGTGCTCATTTGTATCTGAACACTTTGTTCACTCTCTCACAAGAAACCAACACAACATTTCTGGAGATCTTTTTTTGTTGGTGTTATCTTAAATGCAGTTTGTTTTGTTTTTTCTATTTGTGATGCTTTACAAAAAACAATGTTATACAATAATAGAACTTGTATGATTTTGCTTTTTATAAACCTTGGACAGCTGGAGAAAGAAAAAAAAAGTATCTAAAAAAAAACAAAAAAAAACACCATAAGCAGGATTTGTGGATCTGGTTTCATTGATAAGACTGTGATTAGCTTTTGTTGTTTGTTAGTTTTTATCAAAATGTACAGATTTGTTGTTCATACCCATGCTGAATTCCATATCATTCTGAATAACTCCCGCCCTTTCCATCAACTTAAATGATAAACACTTGGTAGAGTATGCACATGCGCTGGGATCCTCCAGTCAAAATTATTTCCAATCACCCTTACCTCTGTGTTTTTATAAGTGGAGTTGAGGAAGTCGCCATATTCCGACCTCAAGAACTGCCCCAGGGCATACTGCTGCCGCATGCCAACCTGCAGAAGAGGAGTTTTAGTTTCAGTTTTTCAAGGAGGCAACACTGCGTTTGGACAAATCCATATATGATTAACCACATATGCTGGGCTGATGCCTGACCAGCAGCATAACCCAACGCACTTAGACCTTAACCCTTTGAGCCCTGAGTTCCTGAGCAATTTTAACCCTTCTGCCTCAGCTCCTGAGCCAAAATTTGCAAATAATTGGTATTAAACCCTTTGAACCCTGACCACCGCTTTACCGGTGGCAGAGAAAAATGACCTAATGCCCAGCCACCGGTTGAGCGGTGCATAAACACTTGAAGCGTGCAGAGTCTCAACCTGGCCCGTCAGGGCAGAAATCAGGGACAAAACGTGCGAGAAAACAACTGTACACAACGCAGCAAGTAACTGATATGCTTGATGATTTATCGGAAGTAGAGTATGACAATGATTACTCTGATAGTGAGGTGGAATTCGAATCAGATGATTTTGCTACAGACAGTAATGCTAAAAATGAATCTGAGCATACAGAATCAGTTGATCAAAGGAGGCGTGTCAGGTTGAGATTCTGCATGCTTCATGGTAGAAATCAATCTTTTTTATCCAAAGCACATACACAAAACACAGTGAAAAGGCGCAGCAATGTTGGTACTACGTTCGCTGACATCAGAATATTATGGTTTTTCTGATTGGCTCTTCAATATAAGTCAACCAATAGCAAAACATGACAAGTGTTTATGCACCGTTCAACCGGTGGCCAGGCATTATGCCACCCCTCCCCACCACCGGTAAAGCGGTGGTCAGGGCTCAAAGGGTTAAGAGCATGCAAGTATATTTGTGTACCTCTCAGAGTGGACCAGGATTTCTTCTATAAAATTTTGCCAGAGGACAACACTTATATTGCCCTGGGTTCTTTTTCAGTGCGCCAAGTGCTAGCTGCATGTGGGACCTCCGTTTATTGTCTCATAACATTGACTAGACGCTCAATTTGATTCATGAGTCAAGCTTGGGAGAAAGGGTGAGAGCAGGATTTGAACCCACACCTTCATGGGCACTGTACTGGCAGATTGGTAATCATCTTATCCATTCTACCACCTTCCTCCTTGATAAGCAAGGATAAGGAAAGTTGAGAGCAACCACAGAGATAATGTGCGAAACTTTTAAAACTATCACTGATAATAACACAGGAGATGATAATGCATGTATATTTTAAAATCATCACTGAATATGACAAAGGAGATGGTAATGTGTGTGTATTCAAAACTTTCTTTGAACATAACACAGGAGATGATAATGCCTGTATCCTTTAAAACTATCATTGTACATAACACAGGAGATGATAATGCATGTATCCTTTATAACTATCATTGTACATAACACAGGAGATGATAATGCATGTATCCTTTAAAACTATCATTGTACATAACACAGGCGATGATAATGCATGTATCCTTTATAACTATCATTGTACATAACACAGGCGATGATAATGCATGTATCCTTTATAACTATCATTGTACATAACACAGGCGATGATAATGCATGTATCCTTTATAACTATTATTGTACATAACACAGGAGATGATAATGCTAGTATCTAACTATCATTGAACATAACACAGTGAACATAACAGCATTGATAATGCTAGAATCTTTTAAAACTATCATTGAGCATAACACAGGAGATGATACTGCAACATGTATCATTTAAATCTATCATTGAGCATAACACAGGAGATGAAAATGCACGTGTCCTTTAAAACTATCGTCAAACATAACACAGGAGATCTGTACATCGGTCAAGTTAGTTAGCTGGTGTGCGGTTAAACAAAAATGTATGACTGATCAACGATTATAATCTCCAAGATGGCGCTCTTTTTGTTGTTTTATTCTTATATAGTACAATAATTCAGTTGAGCGCGCGCACGTGTGTGTGTGTGTGTGTGTGCGCGTGTGTCTGTGCCTGTGCGTGCATGTGTGTGTTTGTGTGTGTGTGTTTCTGTGCATGTGTGCATGCATACATGAATGTGTGTGTATGTGTAACCAATCTAAATTGTGCTCACAGTGATGTGAAATAGATGACAAAAATGTAAATGAGATTCATAGATGCAACACCTCCCATTTTATAATGACCAATAGAGAAATTCTGTTAAGAAAAAACAAATCCAAATAACCCCCAAAAACTGTGGATTGTGAAATGAGACTTCCTGTGACAATGAGTACAGGTAATCACACATATTTGCACAAATGAATATATGCATGTATGTGTAAATGTGTGTGTGTGTGTGTGTGTGTAAAGCACACACTCTCTGCATTCACATACCTCTGTCAGCCATCCTAGGCCCTGTGGCCAGATCTTCTCGCCATATGGGTCCTTGGGGTAAACATTCACAGGACTGCGATCTCCATGGCGATACAGCTGGACAAAGACAACACAACAGACACATTGTATTGTATTGTATTGTATTGTATTGTATTGTATGGTATGGTATGGTATGGTATGGTATGGTATGGTATGGTATTAAGCCTCAACGCTTGGCTTATATCATACATAAATATTGACATCCGCTTACAGCTTGACCAACAACAAACTGACAGCTGTATGAACAATTGTTTCTCCACCGCAATGGGAATTCATCTCCAGTTTAGTCTTTTGTGAAGGACCTAAGACTCTCAAACCAGGAAGCAAGATTGCACGGGCTCTTAGTACTGCAGCCTTGGGGGCTAGTTGGCCTTTGGGAACCATCCAAACGCTCACTATCCAGTGTCCTAAAGCCCTCTTGGCTGAGAGAGTGGGGATGTAATTTAGGCAAGACACTCTCCACTATAAACAAATTCTAGCTCAGATTGTCTGGACAACAGTTGCTTCTTTTGCTGTTCTGATTGTCAAAGTCAGACACAACAGTCATACATGTATTGTATTGTATTTGTATTGTACTGTATTGTATTAGTAATAATAATATATTGTACTTATGTGGTGCAAACTATGCATAGATGGACTCTAAGCACCTCACATGAAACAGTACATAATATATAACATTTGATTATTTGGATGAGATGATAAAATCGAGGCCCTGTGTGCAGCAAGCACTTTGTGCACATAACAGAAAAGAGCCCATGGCAACAAAAGGGTTGTCCCTAGCAAAATTCTGATTAAAAAAATTCAACTGTAAATCTGATAGTAAAAGCACTAAAGCAAATACGCTCACATACGAGAAATAGAAAAAAAAATATATATAGGTGATACTGAACTGTGGTGAGTCATGCTCTCTCTGGGGACAGAAGCCCAAATTGTACAAAAGAATAATCTGTTGTGACAAAAAGTAATACAAATCACAATACAATGCGATCTCATATTTCAATTGCAAATGCAAAACCTGAGGACAAATTTTAACCACTTCACTGTTTTAATCAAACCCAAAGATAAGTTTCAAAATTCATCATGCCATCATGACCTGATTACAGACGATACAAGTGTAGATATCATTTCAATACCTGAAATCTGAAATGGTAGTAATAAATAAATAAACCAACATAGTGTGGGGGTGAAACTGGAAAAAACAACAAAAAACAAAACAAAAACAAAACAAAAAAAGCAAAAAAAAAACAATGACAACACAGTAACAGATACATATACACAAAGACACAGATCCCAACAAAAAAACAAAAAGACAAAGAGAGACAAGAGACTAAAACAGACATAGCCCAATACCAAGAGAACCAAAGACTATCAAATGATTTTTTTGTTCAATGACAATAATAAAAAAAAATTAATAAATGATTTTTTTTTTTTAATTTTAAAAAGCAAGAAGAAAAATAAGGAAGCTGAGATCTGATATCATCCACTAAAATTATAAAGTCTCTGGAAGAACTAGGAAGA
>JAAQRG010189090.1:5000-11899 GCA_011634625.1 Babylonia areolata | reverse complement strand
TTTTGACTCATCACTGTACGTAATCAGTCCTTCTAGAGTAGTATCGTCAGCAGACTTGACCATGGTGCTGCATTCATTTTGAGTTGCACAGTCATGTGCGAATAATGAGTACAACAGTGGGGATAGTTGAACACATCCCTGCAACTTTAACAACTTGCGGTCTGCATCTTAGAAAGTTTAGGATCCATGCTCCAATTGATTCAGGCAGCGAGAGGTCTTTCAGTTTAAAATATAGTTTTCATGGCGGTGGTGTGTCCATCGAGATCGATGATGACCATCGTTGTCATCCAGCTGGGGGATGGGGGGAGGTGGGGTGGGGGGGGGATGCTCATGAATCTATCTGTGAATGTGCAGATGGCTGAATAGTGCAATCAGTTTTCATGGCACTATTGTGTTGAACGCAGAGCTGTGGTCAATAAAAAGGAGCCTGGCATAGCTGTTAGGATTTTCAAGATGTCTGAGGACGTGGTAGAGACCTATGCTAATGACATCTTCAGCTGATCTGTTAGCTCTATAGGCGAACTGAAAGGGGTCAAAAGATGGGGGAATGCAGATTTTTAGGAATTGTAGAATCAAACGTTCAAATGTTTTCATTACGACTGATGTTAAGGCTACGAGACGATAATCATCAAGACAACTAGGCTGTCCTTTTTCTTGGAACAGGAATGATTGTTGATTTCTTAAAGCATTGTGGCACCACACAAGACTGAAGGGACATGTTAAATATGTCAGTGAAGACACGAGATAGTTGGACTGCACACAGGTTTTCTTCTATTTTTATTCCGATATAAAACTTTGCCTTCTTAATGCATTTGTAACAATTCTTTTTGCCTTATTGTGGACTATTCTATCATCAGTTTCGCGAAAAGCTCTCTCTTTTTCCTTTAGTTTTTGCCTAATAGCCCCGTTACACCAAATTTTGTCGTTTGAAAATATTTTGATATTTTTTGATGGAATGCACACACTTTCACAGAATGAAATATAATCACACATGTGTCGGTATATTTATTTGAGTCCCTAGAGAAGTCTTTAAAAAAACATTCCAGTCTGTACATTCGAAACGGTCCTGCAAGGTCACTAAGGCAGGGGCTGACCATTGTTTCACAGTTTTCACGACTGATTTTTCAGCTTTCAGTTTTTGTTTGTCGACTGGCACCAGAAAATCATGCTGTGATCGGACTGTCACAAAGGCGCACGGCGGATCAAGTGGTACACCTTCTTGATGGAGATGTAGCAGTGGTCGAGGGTCTTATCACCACGTGTTGGACAGTCTACTTGCTGGTACAGCTTTGGCATGACTTTCTTGAGGCTGGCTTTGTTGAAATCACCAGCAACAATGACGGTGGAGTCGGGCCAACTGTTCTCGCACTTGCTTATATCATCTGCTAGCAGACCAAGTGCAGTGGAGAGGTTCGCTGTGGCAGTGTGTGCTGACGAAGAAACACACACCGCCGCCCCTTTGCTTGCCTGAGTCAGCAGTGCGGTCAACTCTGTGTACAGTGAAGCCTGGTGGTTGAATGGCGCTGTCAGGGATGTCCGGGTTAAGGCATGTTTCAGTGGGGAAAAAAAAAAGAAAAGAAAAAAAGACACAGAGCACTCTTTGTAGTCTCTCCTCATCTGAATATCACATGTGAGTTCGTCAATTTTGTTGGTAAGAGATCAAACGTTGGACAGGAACATACTGGGTAGAGGTGGACGAAAACTTCGTTGGCGTAAGCTTGAAAGGGCCCCACCTCGCTTTCAGCGTTTCCTTGCGGACTGAGCCTTGCATGCTCCCGGTCCGTGTTCATTGTTGACGGTTGTAAATCATGATAGAGTGAGTTGAAGTGAGATATCAAAACACTGGACTCGCCTACCTGTTCTCCAACACGCTGCAGCGTGTCATGATCATATTGTAAGATCGCACCTGTTTCCCTAACACACATACAGAATAAAGCAAATAAACAGGACAACTATCCCCGTGTCACCATTGGTCGGCGCCATCTTGGATGATGCACGTATATACGTACAAATGCATGTATGTATGTAGTGTGTGTGTGTGTGTGTGTGTCAAACGTTTAGTAAATTCATTTTCTCTTGAACGCTATGTTGACACCAAATTCGGCTATAGATTTATTTTTCAAAAGTTCTATCCACACATATAGTTATAAGGACAATACATTTGTGGCAAGGGCAAAAAAGAGTGAAGAAACGAAGAACCCCCCCCCCCCCCCCCCCCAAAAAAAAAAGAAAATAAAAAAAAGAAAAAATCCTCACTTATGACACACACCTTATCCAATGAAGGAATCGAGGAGGGGGGGGAGGGGGGGGGGGGTAAGAAAAATATAGTCAAAAAAGTGTTGTGTCCTCTCTCCCTCTCTCTCTCTCTCTCTCTCTCTCTCTCTCTCTCTCTCTGTGTGTGTGTGTGTGTGTGTTTTCAGCGATCGACTGTGTTGCTGAGCAAAGAAATGAATGCAAACATGTCACGATTGTGGCAAAAACGCATGACTCTTGAAACGTACTCTTGCTGGAAGTCAAGAGTGCCCTGGTACAGCTTTAGTACTTTCACCGCCAAGCTCGCATTTATGGACAGGCGTGGTAGAGGACCCATGTCACTGAAAGGTGACCATTCATTGGTCTGTTATCCATGAACCTACTGCTCTTAATGTTCGGTGGTAGAATAGGCAATATTTTCTATACATCTCAGGGGAAATCCCCAGCTATTCTTAAACAATGTCTTCTCTGTGTTTATACCACAAGGGAATTTTGTACTCTAAACTGACTGGCGGTGAAAGTGTTAATGTGCGCCAAGTTATTGTTTTTACAAGGACGTTCCCAACATAACCAGTTGAACAGCTGAGTAACGGTTGTTTTCATTTATACATTAGTGTGATAGGAGTATCTTATATCCTTTGTAATCATCAGAAATTCCAAAATGACAAACTCTTGTTTTGTGATGCTTTGATAATTTGATCCGTATCCATGACCGACTGCGGTTTACCCGTTTGTCATGAGAACTGATCTGGGATTCAGAAATTACATTTCTTCCGTTTTGGGTGTGCTATTCTTTTACGTAAAAAACGTCATGAATGTAAAACGCCACCGTAATGTTGTACTGTCTTGTGATATTCTGTCCCCCACAAGCCAGTTGTCCATGTATATATATATATATATATATATATATATATATATATATATATATATATAAGGACAATTTTGATTGATTGATTGATTGATATCGTTGCGACTACCTGACTGGTTAACATTTTTGTCTATATCCTGATAGTATGGTATTTTTCATTTTTTTCTGTCTCGTACCAGAACTCCTAGGATCGAGCAGGTATTGGCAATGGATATATATCGACGGACGGCGAAGGAAATTTGGTGAAGAAGAAAAGTGGGTTTATGCTAACGGCGATGAGATAATGAATACGTCTACTTTGCCTGGAAGCCAATTTCCCTATGCTAGGTGTTTGATAGTAAAGGGCTTCCCAACTGCTGAAACCAGTCCCAACTTCGATCTTTATGTGTGAGTTTTGCTCATTTTCTGATAACATGTAATGATAACGGTAGCACTGACCAAACTTATTGTAGCTATTTATTGTGAGTATCAGAACAATCAAGACACCCAGTAGATTATTTGTTTTGGGCACACTTATGTGAACAAAAGGATTCAATGGGAACCCTCTTTTCAGGTAAATAAGTGTCTGTAAGTATGTGTCTATGCACGCGCGCGCACATGTATGTGTGTGTTTACGCACGCGCGCACGAGTGTGTGTGTGTGTGTGTGTGTGTGTGTGTGTGTGTGTGTTTCCTATTGAAACCAAGTTTGGCCACATCATCTATGACCGAATAGAAGAGATTGATCAGCGACTGAGCACGATTATTCAGAGGATTGGAGAAAGAGGACTTCACACTGAACAGACAGAAGTGTCATTTCAAACAAACTGAAGTGAAATTCTTCGGACATAATATCAGTTCACGGGGAATTGAACTTTCACCCGGGAAAGTGAAAGCTGTCACAGAGATGCCGGCACCAAAATCCATGACAGAGCTGAGAAGCATGTGTGGTATGTTCATTTTATCTGAGCAGTTTTGTGCCTGATATAGCTGCAGAAATGAAACCTGTCACAGACTTGCTGAAGAAGAAACGTACAGCATGGGGATATGGACCTTTGAGAATATGAAGAAGAATTTGTCTTTTTCACCAGCACTTGAATTCCACAGTTCAGAGAAAGGAACTGTTGTGAATGGTGATAGCAGCAACTACGGCCCAAGTGGAGCTCTCATGCAGCGGGACGGGGAAAAGTATTATTCCAATTGCATATGGTTCAAGAACTTTAGCTGATGAGGAACAGAGATACGTTTACATCGAAAAAGAATGTTTAGCCGTTACATGGGCGTGCGAGGGTAGTGAATTCCACAGTTTGAGTGCAATAAAAGAAAAGGAATGTTCACCGTAAGTTTTTGTGCGAATGTTTGTAATACACAGTGTGCGCATGTCGTGTGAAGAATGGAGTTGCCTGGATGGTGAATAGGCAGAACGTAGATCCGAAAGACAGGACACGAATTAGTGAAGAAATTGTGAGAGTTAACTAAGACTTTGTATTGTATTCGTGATTGAATCGGAAGTCATTGAAAGGAAGCGACTATGGGAGTGATGTGTTGACGTTCCTTAACCTTGAAAGTGAGTTCTGCTGCGGAGTTTTGAACTTTTTGAAGTTTATCAACACAGTGTGTGGGACAGTTATCACGAAGAGCATTAATTTCCATAATCTGGATGGGACAAAAAAACAAACCAGTGTCTGTTTCGTTTCTGTGGTTATATATTGGCGAATGGAGCTGATTTGTTGGATGTGGTGAATATGTATGTCGGGTGTTATGTCATCTGTAAACGTTTACCCGAAATTACATGAAAATGCCGGGAACGGTATGTCTAAGTTCCTACCAGGATAGATGAAGGCTTAGGCAATTCAGAAAAGGCGCGCTTTCAGTGAACGAGAAGTGCTTCTGTTTTATCATCATTTAGTTTGAGTTTGTGATCTGTTATCTATGATTTAACATATGTGATGCATGACTATTAAGTATGTATTGTATGGTTTGACCTATTCCTGTAGGGTGACATGTTCTGTAAACATGTGTGCTGTCTGCGAAAGATTGACTGGAAACAGAGTGACTTTGAATGAGAAAATGAAGAGGTTTGGTGTACATGATGAAGAGTATAGGGCCTAAGACAGAGCCCTGTGGGACTCGGATAAGACAGGTGCTGGTTGCAATGGGTAATTATTGATGATTATTGTCTGGCTGCGACTTCAAAAGATAGCTTTTAATCCAAAAGAAAGCTGATGCAGACATGATATGCAATAGAAGTGTATGATCTGCGGTATCAAACGCTGCACTGAGATCTAAAACAGAGTAAGAACATAAACATGACCTTGACCTAACGTCTGGAGAAAGTCGTTAGACTTTGATAAGTAAAATATGCGAGGACATTTATTCTGACTGGTTGTGTGACAGCGGGAAAAGTCAGGTTAAGTATTCAAATAACTGACTCGGAACAACCTTTTCAATTACCTTAGACATAAAAATTCACTTTGAGACTGGTTGATGATTTGCTTAATAAATCAAGCAGCAAGGGCAAGGTGTGTAACACATTCAGAAACAAGACTTGGACTTGTTCTTTCGTCATCATTATGCTCTGAACACAATGTTGTTGTTGTTTTTCTTCAGAGTCTAAAGAAATATTAACAAGTATTACTTTTTATGTTTCTCATGATAGTGCAGTTGATTTTTATATTTTTTAATCTTAGATATGAAGTCAGATTTATTGGCCTGTTAAGCCAGTGTGTGTATGTGTGTGTGTGTGTGTGTGTGTGTGTGTGTGTGTGTGTGTGTGTGCGTGCGTGCGTGCATGTGTGTGTGTGTGTGTGTGTGTGTGTGTGGGTGTGTGTGACGACTTTATGATCTAAACATTTGGAGTGGAGAACGCTGCCGATCCACCACCAATCATTTTATTAAAAGAACTGGGCTGGTCTTAGATTGTCGTGTGTATTAGTATATTTCGCCTGAGAGAAATGTTCTGCGATATTGTTACGATTTATCGAAGCTGGAAAGTCCCAATGAAGATTGCGATAGTTTCAAGCTTTGACATAGCTTCATTATGATCGTAATCCACTGAAATGCTGATGAGCGTGGGCTGATTAAGATGGACTGATGTAATACACTCATGGTGAGCAGAAGTATGATTTAATTCTAAAACTATATAGCCGATATAACCACTGTTACCCAGCAAATTTCCTCCTACCACCACTTCCCCCTCCCACCTCCACACACACACACACACACACACACACACACACACACACACACACACACACACACACACACACACTCACTTACAACCTCCTGACCCCGTGTCGCATTCTGTTTTCTTGTTGTTCAGTTGTGAGTCATGAAGACTTTTCTTCTTCTTCTTCTTCTTCTTCTTCTTCTTCTTCTTCTTCTCATTCTTCTTGTCCTGACTATCAGCGCACGATGTTTCAGAATAGCAAAGGCTGATTGCGTCAAGAATCTGGCAGGGGGAGTGTGTGAAATGCCCCTGCCACCTGAACTCGCTGACCAAGGACCCTGAAAGTGACCAGACCGCAGAAAGTGGGGAAATAAATTCTTGGTTATTATACTCTTTCTGGTGTTGGAATAATCTAGTTCTAAAACTAAAACAAAAACAAACAAAAAAGAAAGCGAAAAAAAAGATTCTTGTCTTTCCTGCAGATAGAACAATTGGATGTACTACTGCGAATATTTCCTCCTGTTGGACCACACTTTCTCGCAATTCCATGCTTCCTCGCTCATTGCACATTTTATGAGAATTTTTTCGGACTAAAGAGAAAGTATGGGAGGCGTAACCACACTTTCTGGCA
>JAAQRG010189090.1:0-2500 GCA_011634625.1 Babylonia areolata | reverse complement strand
TGCTGTTGTTTGTTGTTTGTTTGTTTGTTTGTTGTTGTTGTTGTTGTTGCTGCTGCTACTGCTGTTGTCGTCTCTGTTGTTGTTGCTGTTGTTGTTGTTCTTGTTCTTCTTCTTCTTCTTGCTGTGAAAGTGAAACTTTCGGTGCTAGCTGGTGGCTGTGTTTAGATTCACACACATCCACACACACACACACACACACACACACACACACACAGAGAGAGAGAGAGAGAGAGAGAGAGAGAGAGAGAAAATATGCACGCAAACGAGCATAAGTATCAGTATCAGTAGCTTTAGGAGGCGTAACTGCGTTCAGAAAAATCCATATACGCTACACCACATCTGCCAAGCAGATGCCTGACCAGCAGCGTAACCTAGCGCCCTTAGGCCTTGGGGTAAAAAATGCATAAACGTAATTATATACCCACACCCAAACATCCTCAACATGCGAGGTTTTTTTTTTTTTTTTTTCTGAAAAAGCACAATGAACACATGAAAAGAAATACTGAAAAAAACAACAACCCAAAACAAACAAAAACAACAACAACAACAACAACAACAACAAAAAACCGCCAAACAAACAAACAGAATAGAAGAAACAGAAATAATCAGAAACATTAAAAACAAAAAAAAAATGGAGTGATAGACAGAGATAGAGAGAAAGCAAGAAAGGAAGACAGGAAGAGACAGAGAGGGAGAGAAAAAGGAGGCCAGACAGATAGAGAGACAGTGAGGCGAGAAGACGAACAGGACAGAGGGAGGGAGGAGACAGCAGAGGAAATAAAATTGGAGGAAGAGTGGGAGACCCGAGAACCCAATGAAAGAAGGGGGGGGGGAAGAAAGAAAGAATGAAAGAAAAAACAGAGAAAAGACCGATTTCTGGCCATGTGTCTTTCGTGGACGAAAACGAAGCGTCTGCAAGTGCGCATCGCTACTCTGTCAGTGTCTACAAAAAGGGCGAAGCGATATGGCCATCTAGAATGTCCAGACGCATTGCCCACCTAGTTCCGTTTAACCCTCTTTGACTGCTTTCAAAGGACGTAGCACTTACGTCCACAGTGATGTCACTAATGACTTCATCACTAGGAGGGAAATAGGTCCAGAAGGCTGAAAATTCACATGGTTGATCTGAGGTGGTGTTTCTACAGACGGTGTTCTCAGTTTTTTTTTGGAGGGGGGCTGATTATTCTGGAAATTGATTTATGACTTGAAACATATCTCTTTGCTGTTTTTTTTTTTTTTTTTTTTTTTTTTTAATTGCAGTCAAATATAATAAGGTATCTGCAGTGAAGAAAGTTACCAGCAAGTAATTGATAGTGCCTCAGCTTCTGAGTTCAGAGAATGGGGGTGGGGAGGGGGAGGGGGGGGGGAGAGCGTTCACACGACGTGAGGAGAGGGGTCAGTGGGTCAAGTACAGTGAGTTTCATTCTGTTACTTTATATTTTGCATTTTTTGTGATTTTTTTTTTTTTTCCTAACCCAAACAAATGGGTCGTCTGTAAGGGAAAAAAAAGCAAGGGAGAGAACTATTCGTCCGGAGTGAGTTAATTAATGCTAACTGGTAGAAAGAGTGCGCTGTCCGTGGCAGACAGACAAACAGGGTCAGATAGGCGATCAGACAGACAGATAGACAGACAAACAAAGGGGCAGACAGACAGACAGACTTACGGTCAGACAGACAAACAGACAGTCAAAAGGAAGAAGACCGGGCGGCCTGATGGTATGGTGCACCTAAATGGTTCATGAGAAACAGGTCATTGCATGCGTAGAAAGAGAGAGAGGGGGGTTGGGGGGGACTGGTGAGTGAGATGGACGTATGAATCAATGTTAAACAGGCCACTGCATACAGACACACACACAGACACGCAGACACACATGTGTATGTATATATGTATGCATGAATGTATATTATTATGTATGTGTGTATGGTGGCAAAATAGCGGGGAAGGGAAATAAAAGATAAGGCACAAGCAGATATACACAGACAAATCAGAAAGAGTAATGATGATGATGATGATGATGATGCTGTTTGTTTGTTTGTGTGTGTGTGTGTGTGTGTGTGTGTGTGTGTGTGTGTGTGTGCGCGCGCGCGCGCGCGTGTGTGCGCGGGTGAGGAGAAATTGAGAGCAGTGAGAGAAAGAGACAGAAAGACAGACAGACAGACAGACAGACAAACAGACATAAAGATAACGCTGAATTGCTTTTTACTGTGGTAGTTCTTTTATGTTTTGTCTTTGAATTTCTTTCTTTCTCTGTTTCATTCATTAATTCAGTCATTTATTCTTTCTTTCCTGCCAGCATAATAATCTATTCATTTATCTATTTCACCCTTCTCTCTTTTTTTTTTTTCCGTTTGATTATATATTCAATTATAAATCTTTTCTCTTACTTTCAATCATCTTTGAAAAAAAAAAAAAAGTATCTGGCTACTTGTTTATCTGTTTGTTTATTTATTTATTTTCGTCTGCGAATCGAAATAATGTCAGAGGTTTGCACTTTTTTTT
>JAAQRG010189082.1:10000-11840 GCA_011634625.1 Babylonia areolata | reverse complement strand
TGTTGTGGTGGCTATTTGTTTTAGGGTTGTTAGTTTTTTTCGGTTTTTTTTTTTATCAAATAGGCGAATTTTGTTTTCTGTTTCTATCATCTTATTAGGTAGGATTGTTGGGGAAGTAAAACAACAAACATGTGTTTCGTTTACGCAAAGTATCATTTCGAATACATTCGCTTCGAAAAGTACCAACCTGTGTGTTCAATGATTGACTCTGTGCGTTTGATAATTGTCTCTATGTGTTTGATAATTGTTTTTATGTGTTTGATAATTGTTTCTATATGTTTAATGCTTTTCTCTTTGTGTTTAATAATTGTTTCCCTGTGCTAAATGATTGTCCCTGTGTGTTTGATAATTGTCTCTATGTGTTTGATAACTATATCCATGTGTCTGATAATTGTTTCTATATGTTTAATGCTTTTATCTCTGTGTTCGATAATTGTTTCCATGTGCTAAATAATTGTCCCTGTGTGTTTAATAACTGTCTCTATGTGTTTGATAATTTTTCTACATGTGTTTGACAATTGTCTCTGTTTGTTTGATGATTGTTTCTATGTGTTAAATGATTGTTTGATGATTGTTTCTATGTGTTAAATGATTGTTTGATGATTGTTTCTATGTGTTAAATGATTGTTTGATGGTTGTTTCTATGTGTTAAATGATTGTCCCTATGTATTATATGATAATTGTCTATGTGTGCTAAATAATTGTCTCTCTGTGTTAAATAACTGTCCATAAGCGTTTGTCAATTGTCTACATGTGTTTGATAATCGTCTCTCTGTGTGTGTTTTGTAGTTGCCTGTGTGTGCCAAAACGATTGTCTCCAAGCGCTGAAAATTCTACCTCCACGTGTCAGAACGAGGGTCTCTATGTGCCTGCCCCACCCCCACCCCCACACCCCTCTCCCCCTGTCCTGTTTCAGGAGGAAGCGGAGAACCGGCAGCGACGCTTCGAGAAGTTGCTGGACGAGCACGCCGAACTGGTGCAGGAGATCCAGAGGAGCGCCAGCTCAGAGAACCTCATCCCTGGGGAGCGCGACCAGTGATGGATGATGCCAGCAACTGAGGATCTGCAGCCACGCGGGGTGTCTGTTTGCTTGTTTGTTTGTTTGTTTTTTTTCAGGGTGGACACCCCCTCCTCTCTCTCTCCCTCCCTCCCCCCTCCACCCGGGATGCTTTGGGTTGGTTGGTGGGTTTTTTGTGGGTTTTTTTTTTTTTCAGGGTGGACCTCCCACCACTGTTCCCTCCCTTCCACTTCGGGATGTATTGGTTTTCTTTTCAGGGTAGACCCACCCTCTCCCCTCTCGACCCCTACGTTTCACCTCCTTCTTTTTTTTTTTTTTTTTCTTTTTTTTTTTTGTTCAATTTGTGGTTGGAGGTGATTTCGTTTCTTGTTGTGTTACCTTTGTCACGAGGTGACGATATTTTCAACAGAAAGGGTGAAGTCTGGAATGTGATTTGTGCTGCCGCACTCTCTCTCTCTCTCTCTCTCTCTCTCTCTCTCTCTCTCTCTCTCTCTCTTTCTGTCTCTGTTCCTGTCTCTCTGCCTCTGTCTCTCTGTCTCCCTCTCTTTTCTCTGTCTTTATTTCTCTTCCTGTGCGTGTATGAATGAATGTGTGAGTGCGTGCACGGGCGCGCGTGTTTGTGTGTTCATTGTCTATCCGATTGTCCAGTCAGTAATTTGTTATGATATATGTCTGTCTGCCTGTCTGTCTTGTTTGTCTGTCTATGTGTCTGTCTTTGTCTGTCTGTCACTCTCTTTTACACATCCCGCCTTTCTGTCTGTTTTTTTTTTTAATGGACGTACAGAAAACATCCCTCATATTACCCAAACCTCTACACCTTCA
>JAAQRG010189065.1:0-11900 GCA_011634625.1 Babylonia areolata | reverse complement strand
CCGCAATTGATTTATCGTCCTTTAAAAAAGTATGTTCAAATGTTAAATTTTAGAACGTCAGTTAAGGAGCCACGATAGTGTAATGGATAAGGCAGTTTCTTCTCACCCGAACACGCGGGGTTCGAATCTGGTTAGGACCTTTTTTTTTCTTTCTTTTTTTCTTTTTTTAAACGCGAAGCTTTATAATAAGTACAGAACACATTTTAACGATTAGAATTTTTTTTAAAGTGTATCACAAGTGAGTCTTGATGGCCTTGCCTCTCTTGTTTTATCTTTTCTTTTTTCTTCGCCCCCCCTCGCCCCCGCCCCACATCCCTCCTCACTCCACCCACAGAGTCCCGCCTTTTTTGCCTCACTTGTGTAAACAAAGTGAGTCTGTGATTTTTTTGATTTTTTTTTATTCTGTTGTGTTCAGTAAGTCTTAATTCTTTTTCTCTCTTTTAACCCCTTACCATATTATTTTTAAAAGAATCCTGGACTTGCGAAAAGCATCAATATCACATCTTGCCACCATGTCTCAATCAGACTATCCAACAGTACACGACAATTGGCTGAGAAGGTTGAAACTGTGTGGAGAGAAGAGGAGAGCACTGCCAATTTCCAGGAACGTCAGACGTTCCATTATTTTGACAAGACATTTGGAGCGGCCCTCGTATGATACGCCTGAAAACGTTTGCAACGTTTGCAAACACACAAACATACCGTCACGCTCCACCCCCACATACAGGGATAGTGAGTCTCACCTGAACCAAGGACAACACCATCGGGATGTACACAGCTTTCTTCATGATTGCAACTTTCGCTGTGACAGTTAATCAAGGTACGTCTCTCTCTCTCTCCACACACAGGCTTTTAGACCGCCGGTAACCCAAACACTCTTGTGCGATCAGTGCCAAGATATATAAAGGGCGACACTAAGACTCGGATACAGCGTATCAATACACATACACATGATACTGATCTTCTTGAGTGGCGCGGTATCCGGTGTAACGTCCCGAATCGTCCCCCCCCCCCCGCCCCCCCCCCCCCTCATCCCCGCCCTCCCTGCCGTAGGTCTCCAGGGAGACACATCAGTGTCCTAAATCGTCCCCCGGGGGACTTGTATGTGTCCTAAATCGTCCCCCAGGGGTCCTAAATCGTCCCCCGGGGGACTTGTATGTGTCCTAAATCGTCCCCCAGGTGTCCTAAATCGTCCCCCGGGGGACTTGTATGTGTCCTAAATCGTCCCCCGGGGGACTTGTATGTGTCCTAAATCGTCCCCCAGGTGTCCTAAATCGTCCCCCGGGGGACTTGTATGTGTCCTAAATCGTCCCAGTGGGGACTCGTATGTGTCCTAAATCGCCCCCCAGGGGACGAATCATTGTCCCAGATTTTCCCCAGGAGGACGTTCGTGGACGTCCCCCCGAGCCCCCATGCTGTTTCGGTCCCCTCCTGACATCTGAAAATCTGTCCAAGAACGTCCCCCCAACCCCCCTTATGCACACGAACGTTTCTGCTTGTATGTTATATTGTAATACATTCCGTGCATATTTTGACACGTGTGTGCCTTACTGTGAGCTGTGTGGCTATTGCTGATCACTGCTGAACATTACCCAAAAGTGTTCATATTGCACTAATTTGTGACTGAAAAATGCAGATCTACTCAACCACAGAGATACACACTATCTGCAGTTAAATGGATTAATCATTTAGAAAACTGATAAGTAGTGAAGCATCCGTTGATATAGGCAGGAAAGAACAAATACAAAAATAACTTGGTAGAATAAAACAGACTATGCCAGCGGTAGTCCTGGATAATCCTTTTACGATGACTGAAATAATGCGAGGCGTAAAGAGTGTCAAGACCAATAAAGACCCGGTCTTTAAAGACGGAATAACAAGCGAAATGCTCAAAGCAAAAATGTCCTGCTTCAGTGCTACTGTATGCAAGTTATTCAATGCCTTGTTTCAGGCTGGTATTTATCCCAGTCAGTGGAAAGATAGAAAATGTTCCCATTTTTTAAAGTTGCGACCCGACCAGTCCTAACAATTATCGGGTAAAAACTGTTTTGTCAAGTTATCAACAGAAGAATCGAAACATACTCAGAACAAAATGAGTTACTAATAAAAGAGCAGGCTGGCTTCAGAAGACATTATAGAACCATTGATAACTAATTCATCCTGAAAAAGATAATTGACTGCACCATGAATAAAAGAAATAGGCGTCTCTACAGCTGTTTTGTTGATTTTAATAAGGCATTCGACAATATATGGCATGGTGCACTTCTTTTGAAACTAAACAAAATTGGGATTAATGGAAAATGTTTTCCACATTATTAATGGTATGTACCAAAATTCAACTGTGTGTGGTAAATCAAATGAATGGTTTACAGATTCTATCACAGTTGAAAAGGGAGTGCTTCAGGGAAATTTTGTTAGCCCCACGCTATCTAATATTTTCATTAATGACATAAGAGACTATATACACGATGACACCTCACCATACATCAACAAAACATCCAAGACTCAAATTCTTTATCTGTTATATGCGGATGGCATTGTGATACTCTCAAAACAAAAGTAGGACCACACAAAAAAACTAGACCAGCCACATGAATACTGTCTGTAATGGGAGCTTAAAATCAACAGGCACAAAAACAAAAGTCGTAATTTTCACAAAAATTACCCCAAAATACCAGTGCTCTTTTTATAAGGCGATGACTGCATCGAAACGGCGGAAAGATACAAATATATGGGAGATATTTTTTCATTAGAGTGGAAATTTTCACCTCGCTGAAGACCACTTAGCCAAACAAGGAAACAAAGCGGCACATTCTCTGAAACGCAGTGTGCGAGGGAAAGAAGTAAAGATGAATGTGATGATGTAACTGTTTGACACTTTCGTCACCCCAATTTTCTGTTACGGCGCTGAAGTGTGGTTTCCAGTCAATTAAACTGCGACAAACTCCTCCACTACCCCCCAATTTAAGGCCATTCTCTCTGCAAAATGCTCATCAGAAAATGTACATGTCAACCTCTCTAGGAGCTTATTGACAGTTAATTCCCAGTCTTGAATCATTGGCCAGATGGCGTTGGCAACACAATAATCCAAACGCCGAGTTCTCTGTTGTCATTAAGTTATTTCCAACAAGAACTGGCGAAATATTTATATGGGCGCTTTAAAGTACGCAATCAATAACTATGTCTTGTGGATGATCCTGCATGTGCTCACAACTTATTGCTTTTAATTTTGTTTGTTTCTTGTGTTCAGTTTTAGTGTCCATAATTCCTCTGATGGGGTTTACAACAATTAAATGAGTTATGTGAGTTCTGAGTTCTCTCTCTCTCTCTCTCTCTCTCTCTCTCACACACACACACACACACACACACACCCTTCCTCCTCCCCACTCCACCCACAGTCCCCCGCCTTTTTTTGACTCACTTGTCTAAACGAAGTGAGTCTGTGTTCGGTTCTGTGTGTGTGTGTGTGTGTGTGTGTGTGTGTTAAAAGGAAAGAAATACAAATTCTGGACTGAACACATACAGCGATATTAACTACACCATCGACATGTTTACTGAATGTAAATATTCTTAAGTGGACACTGGATTAACTGAAATGAACATAAAAGAAAAACTGAATCGATCCTTCCTTTCAGCCAGTTGCAGACTGGTTTGCGCAGATCTAAAGATCTATCTTGTTTCGCGATGTGCTCAAAGCGATGGCAACACCTCCTTTACCCCTGAATTAAAAGAATAAACGAGATATAATAAACAGACAAAAAAATGCATAATTCAAACGGCGTTATTACGTCCAATACAATTACGTTTATTTATCGCACAAAGAAGACAAAAACATCTAATATCATCATCTTAGATGAACAGACTATAAATAAATAAACGAACGAAACAAAGACAAAAACAACTGACGTCAGATGCGTTGCAGCAATGGGGACTGGTCTGCTTGTTTCGGAACTGAACATGTATGGTTCTATCCCGCTCGCATGCCTTTTTTTTCCACTTCTTTTTTTGTTTTCTCCCAAGGTTATTTTATTTATCACATTCAATACAAAACACTTTTTAACGATTTTATGAATCTCTTTTTCCCCCCCTCACGATTTCTTTTCTTGATACAGCTCGAAACACAAGTGAGTCTTGAAGACCTTGCTTCTTGTTTATTTTAATTTCAAATGCACGCGTTTTTGTGTGCTTGAAACATCCATACAAATGGATCTCTCTCTCTCTCTCTCTCTCTCTCTCTCTCTCACACACACACACACACACACACACACACACACACACACACACACACACACACACACGCACGCACACACACACACTGGGGAGAGAAAAGTCACGGTATCGCATATCGTGAACACAGAGCTCATTACCAGTCATCTGTTTCCCCCAGATGCATATTCCCACAACATTGTTTTGGTAGATCTATATCCCCCAGACCAATGTTCCCTCAGGTCTATATTCCCTCATAACAGTCTGTTCCTTCAGGTCTGTTTGCCAGGTCTAGAAATACCCCGGGTAGTTGTCAGTGGTCAGCAGTAACCAGTGGTCAAAACCGGTTAAAGTATTAAGATTGCACACGAGAGTTCCTATAATCCAGAAAAATGTTAACAAAACGCAAGCTGCGCACTTTAGGGTTGTGGTAAGTAGAGTTTCCATGGTCCAGAAAGATGTAAACATAGCGCAAGCTGCATACGTTTGGGTTGGGGTAAATACCTGTCTGTAAATAATCATATCATGTCAAGAAGACAATATTGCATTGCATGATAAAATGTGGCACTCTGGATTTTTTGGTCGGCAGTAGCCAGTAATTATCAACAGAATTCAGTAGTAGTCAGTAAAGGAACATATATCATATCAAGAAGTCATAGTTTATACTGCCTAAGCATCACAAAACTTCGTTTTGAACAATTTTTATATAAACGTCAGTAGTGGTTAGTGAAAGAAAAAGAAAATCTGCCAGGGTGTGACAAAATTGCACAAACAGACAAATAACGCAATCTGAACACTTGAGTTGCTGTCTGTTGTGGCAAAAAGAACAGGTACAAGGCCATCACACCATCGATCGCCTCAAAGAAATAGAAGCAGAGAGAGGGAGCGGCCGCAAATCTAACATGAAAGGTAGAGCACGATGCTTTGCAAATAAAACAAATATCGGCATCATTTCCAAACCAACATTGCGCAAATTTCTTCAAAACGGAACAGAGTCTCTGTGGGCCTTTCCAAATACAATAGACCGAGCAACACACTAGATGCCACGTTCTTGGCATCAGAGATCTTTTCCCATCCCTCTTGCGGCCAGTCAGTGGCGGCTGTGTGTGTTGGTGTGTATGTGTGGGTCTGTGCTTTTGAGTGCGTTTGTGAATGCGCGAGAGTGAAATTGTACACAAGTGTCAGGAGAGATATGTGTACGTGTGTGTGTGTGTGTGTGAGGGGAGGTGGGAGTGCAGGGGGAGGTGGGGTAGAGGATGAGGTATGTGAGTGTATGCATGCCTACACTGTGGGAGCAACAGGATATTGGAACGTGTATATATATATATATATATATATATATATATATATATATATATATCTTTGTATGTACGTGTGTGGGGTTGGGGTGGGAGATATGGGCGTATGTGTGTGTGCTTGTACAAGTAAGTGTTCATCTCTGTGAGTGTGTGTTTGTGTGTGTGTGTGTGTGTGCCGTGGAAGCTGCGATACGTAGACTAGAAATGAGTGTGTGGAGGAGGGGGTAGAGCAGGTGCAAGGTAATGTGTGTGTGTGTGTGTGTGTGTGTGTGTGTGTTGGAGCTCATGTACGTTTATATGTATTTGACTGTGCTTTCATATGTGCTTGTACAAGTAAGTGTTCATCTCTGTGAGTGTGTGTTTGTGTGTGTGTGTGTGTGAGTGTGTGTGCCGTGGAAGCTGCGATACTTAGACTAGAAATGAGTGTGTGGAGGAGGGGGGTAGAGGAGGTGCACGGTAATGCGTGTGTGTGTGTGTGTGTGTATTGGAGCTCATGTACGTTTATATGTATTTGACTGTGCTTTCATATATGTGAAACTGCATGTCTGGTGCATTTCTGTTATGCATGTGTGGGTGTATGTGTGAATGTATGTCTTCATATTTTACATTTATTTGCTTATTTATCACCATTGTTGTCTCATTTATTTATTTATTTATTTATGTTTTATTATTATCATTTTATTAGTATTACTAATATTATTACTACTACCTTTTTCTATATTATAATTATTATTTATTTATTTATTTATTTATTTATTTATGCAAGCTTATCTATTATTTATTCCCCCGTTTTTTTTTGTGTTTGTTTTTTTTTTGTTTTTTTTTGTTTTTGTTTTTGTTTTGTTTTGTTTTTTGTGTGTGTGTTCTCAAGGCCTGACTAAGCGCGTTGGGTTACGCTGCTGGTCAGGCATCTGCTTGGCAGATGTGGTGTAGCGTATATGGTTTTGTCCGAATGCAGTGACGCCTCCTTCAGCTACTGAAACTGAAACTGAAACTGTGGCAAATAGAGGACAGTAAAGGTCAGTAGCAATGAGCAGTGGTCAGCTAATAGACCAAATCATGTCAAGAAGTCCTAATACTGCAAAAACCATCACCCATTAACACAGTCAGAACACTATTATTTGTTAACAGAATCTGAACAATTAGACAGCGATCAGTATTGGTCAGTAGCTGGCGCGCAGCGGTCAAATATCTGCCTGTAAAATGACTGAACAGACGTGATATAATGACGCAATATCACCTTTTGGGTGTGGTCAGTAGCAGTTGCCACAGGCCTGTGGGAACATCGACCTGAAGGGGAACACGGGTATTGCCCCGTTCAATCCGTACCCAAGAGCGCGACTCCAGGAGATTTTATTTACACCGGTTCTGGTTACGGCTCACTGCGTGTGCCTGGCACACGGAGGCACGTAACATGATTTACCCTCCTCTCCATAGTCACAAACGTTTTACAAAAACATCCCATCGCCATACTCACAAAGCAGGTTGCAATATATATATATATATATATATATATATATATATATATATATATATATATATATATATATATATATAAACAATCATGTACGTAAAATAAAAACAACAAACAAACAAAGAAACAAAGAAAAACAACAAAATAAATAGAAAAAGACAGACCCTACTAGTTGAGTTCAAGCGAGTGCATGTGTGATTGATGTGGGCTTGTGTGAATGCGTGTATTAAAAAAAAAAGCTCATAATACTTTGTTAAAACGTGGCTGTCGTCAGTGACAATATGCCTGGCTTTCTGTCCAACCCGTCTCTGATACAACTCTTGCACACTGACTCGCCCCATTGTCACAACTTTAATGAACAAACCCACTGCGTCATTCAACACTCTCTTACTTGTCACTTCCGTACCAGCACATGGTTGACATTGTGAGACTCAACACAACACCGGTAGTAACTCTGGAGATCATGGGAATAATGCTAACATTCCTTAACTTCTGTAAACAAAAATCATGGATTGGAATTATAAATGCAGTCCACATAAAAAACTAGCTTGATGTCTTTCAACTGTTAGACAACCACTAACAAATTTTGGCGCATGCAATCGATTCGAAAATAGATGAACTGTTCTCTTGTTATCAGGACGTTAAGATCCAGGTAGTTCTCTCTGAACCAGTAACATTACTTCTTTAGTTTCACTGAAGTAGACACCATCATTGTGGGACAAATTGTCAATCATTGAATCGTCAGAATATCCCCCACGCGCGCCTTAAGTCCTTTGCGGACAATACTTGGTATCAGGTCTTTTTGTTTTCAATGTAGTAAATTGAACAAGCAGTCACTACGTTTTACATCAAACGATCTTTTTTTTAATTTTAAAAATAAAATAAAATAAAAACAAATAAAAAAGAGGGAAAAGACACGTGTTTTTAATATCCGAAGAGGTGGCACAATGTGCACAGTCCAACAGTCATGCTTTGTTCCCCCTATGTACTCCAGATTTAGGACCACTGCTGACCACTACTGACCACAATCCAAAAGTGCTCAGTCTGCGTTATTTGTCACTTCTACGCAGTATGTCTTGGCAGGTGTTTGATATCTACCTGACCACTAATGACCACTGTTGAGCACTAACAGTATCCAACGTGCATTACTTTGTGATGTTTATGCAGTAATGGGAGGTCTTGGCAGGATTTGACCAATATTAATAACTGATGATTATTACAGACAACTACTTGTAACTGCTGATCACTGCTGATATCTACACAAAAGTGTTGAAATTGCGTTATTTTTTCATGTGTGCATTATAATGACGTATTGACAGATTTGGGGCCGATAATCGACCACTACTGACCAATGCCGACCAGATTTCTGACCGTTATTGGGCTGTTCAGAATGTGTAATTTTCGTTATAGTTATACAGCATTGAGACTTCTTCACAGGATTTGACTACTAACTGACCTGTATCAGTTATTGTTGACCTTTTCTGTCCACTGCTGACTACACTGAAAAGTTTTCCGAATGCAGCATTTTATTGATTATGCATTATCAATACTTCCTGATTCGTCTGACTGTTCACTGACCAATACTGACCACTGCCCAAAAGTGTGAAGCTTCAATCATGTCAGTATCTTTCTGCAGTATGAGTACTCTCTATATTCTTTTATTTCGGCGGTAAAGGAGATGCTGCCATCGCTTCGAGCACATCGCAAAACAAGGTAGATCTCGACATCTGAACAAACCAGTCTACAACGGGCTGAAAGAGAGGATCGATTCAGTTTTCCTTTTTCTTTCATTTCAGTTAATCCAGTGTCCATTTTAGAATATCTACATGCAATTAACATGTCGATGGTGTAGTTAGTATCATTGTATGTATTCTGTACATAAATTATATTTCTTTCCTTTTGATTGTGAACAAGAAAAACGAGGTTATGTCGTCATCTTACCAAACACAACCTACCTTCTAGCAAGTCAGTGGGAAGCGGTTTTCAGAATCTTCGGATTTCGGAACGAATCTCAACGAAATAAACCGTTAATGATCCGGAAATACGGCTTAATTCGGAAGACTTACAACCAATTATTGGTAGGACTGTGAGGATTTTTCTTCATAAGACATTTAAGCCAAATTTGGCATTGGCAGACAAAGTATTTCCAGAGAAAATGACAATGTTAAAGTTTAACACACACACACACACACACACACACACACACACACACACACACACACACACACACACACACACACAACGCGAGGTCCTAACCACTAGCAATCCTTGTAAACTAGCCTAATTGGATTGTTGCTATGAGTATAACCTTTGAATGTTTTGTTTGTTTGCTTGTTTTTGTTTTGTTTTTTTGTTTGTTTTTTGTTGTTGTTTTTTTAATTTACGCCTATATGTTTTACAGTTGGACAGTTATTCTCTTAGACTGTTAAGTTAATGTTGTGAATAGTATTGTTTTCATCCCCTTCCCTTCCCCTCCGTTTTTTCTCCCCCCCCCCCTCCCCCCCCTCCCCCCCGGCCCCCTTTTTTCATGTTTAATATGACTTTTAGTGGATAGACATTAAATGAAATTGAACACAGAGAGAGAGAACCGGTTATAACATGGGCTCACTTTGTTTACACAAGTGAGTCATAGATAGGATAGCTTCAACGGGCTCGTACGTTTCTCTCATCAGTGGCATTTAAAACACAGTAAAGCTCCCTTATGATCCCATATTCTTTTGTTGTTGTTGTCGTTGTTTTCTTACAATTAGTTTCTTCAAATACCGGTTTAGGGTAGGACCCATTAGCCAAGTGGCCGCGTCATCATTTATTACTCCTTGGCTTTCATAAGATCTGAAGTTGAAAGGGATATCTATCTATCTACACATATGTATACATTGAATGTATCTCTCTCTCTCTCTCTCTCTCTCTCTCTCTCTCTATATATATATATATATATATATATATATATATACACATACACATACACACACACACACACACACACACACACACACACACACACACAAACATAGGTGTGTGTAGTAGTAGTAGTAGTAGTAGTAGTAGTAGTAGTAGCAGTAGCAGTAGTAGTAGTAGTAGAAACTTTCGCAGTAGTCGTAGTAGTAGAAACTTTCGCAGTAGTCGTAGTAGTTTCTGTCGCACTGAGTAGTAGTAGTAACTGTCGCAGTAGTTGTAGTAGTCTTCAGTTTAACATCTTTCCATTTCAAGTGATTAGACACAAAGATTGTCGAAAACAAGAAAGGCTAGGCCTTCGAGATTCACTTGTGATAAACTTTAAAAAATCAAGGCACTCTTGGTATAGTGACGCGCTCTTCCTGGGGAGAGCAGCCCGAATTTCAACAGAGAAATATGTCGGTTGTGACAAAGAGAAATACGAATACAATACAAAAAGATTAATCGTTAAAATGTGTCCTGTATTTGTTGTTATAAAGCTTCGGGTAAAAAAAAAAATAAAATAAAAAAAAGCCTGAGTGCAGATTGGAACCCGGTACGTTCGCGTGGGACGAAATTGTCTGATTGTACTATTGAGGATCCATCTATGACGTTCAAAAATTAATATTCAAGCATGCTTTTTAAAGGGCGATAAATAAATCGCGATATTCAAAGTGATAACGCTGTTTAAATCATATCATTTTCGTGTATCTCAGGCATTTAAAAAAATCTTTAGGGGCAATCAAATATTCTTTTAAGTCCGCGGTAAAGGAGATGTCGCCGCAGTCACACAGCAACATTTAGCCGTTTATATCTAATCTAGATATAATAATGTACGAGTTGAGTTGCACCCGCTGGGGAAGTACGCCATCACGGTCGATTCAATTACTCTTTTTGTTCATTCTAGTTCATTTAATTGAGTATCCACTCTAAAAGATTCATATGCAGTAAATACGTTGATGATGTAGTCTGTGTCTGTCCAGAATGTGTGTATTTCTTTCCATTTAATTGCGAACAAGAAAATCTTTGTCTCACCGTCACTCACTAAGCATCGCCGACGCTACTGCAACTAGAATGCGGCTACATGACGTTTTCGGAATCCCGGAAATGGCCTCAACGAAATAAACCGTTAACTCTCTCCATACGAACGGCGAAAGAGACGACGTTCACAGCGTTTCACCCCAGTTACCATCATCAAATTATTGCAAGCGGAAGGCTCTTATACTGAAGAGGTGAATGTTGACAAAGAATACCACAATTCTGACGAAGGAAGCTAAAGGTTGGGTCATTCAGCCACCCACTGGACATCCGAGGGGTTTGTGTAGAGGAGAAGAGAGGACTGGCCGTACTGATTGAGTTAATGATACATGACACACAGCTTAATTTGGGAGACTTAATAAGTCTTATTGGTATAACTGTAGCCGTGAACTGAGTGGTTCTTCAAGGGTACGGTACAAAAGAACTAACTAAAAGATGCTTTACTGTATTAAAGGATAAACAAGAATTCCTGCACACAGGCCAGGAACATATAGAGTCCAGTCACAAATGGGTTTTTCTACTGTTTTATTTACAATAGTTGTGTAGAGAAAACTAAGAAGACATAAATGAGAAGGTGTAAGAAGAGAAAACTAAGAAGAGAAGACAGTGCCTGGAATGACACAAACAAATGTCATTAGCACAACATGTCGGCACAAGTGAATAGTAAAGCACATGTATACATATTACATGGAAAGATTACCACTTGGTATTGCATATGTGTGAAGACCAAACACTGACATCAAATGACATTTCTAATACATTTAAATAGCACAGTTAAAGTGATTGAAGTGATGCTGACTGCGTGAAAGTACACTGACAGTATAGATTAGGTAAAGCTTATACTGTGTCAAAGTGACTCAAATGAATCAGTTTATCATGTAGCACTATACTGGAGTAAGCCGTATAGGAGAGAGCATGATAACTAAATTACAATTAACAGACTGATACAT
>JAAQRG010189060.1:0-11882 GCA_011634625.1 Babylonia areolata | reverse complement strand
TACACCCACACCAAACAACGTGAACACTGGAACAAACCCACACCAAACAACGTTAACACTGGAACATACACCCACACCAAACAACGTTAACACTGGAAGACACCCACACCAGACAACGTTAACACAGGAACATACACCCACACCAAACAACGTTAACACTGGAACATACACCCACACCAAACAACGTTAACACTGGAACACACCCACACCAGACAACGTTAACACAGGAACATACACCCACACCAAACAACGTTAACACTGGAACACACCCACACCAAACAACGTTAACACTGGTACATACACCCACACCAAACAACGTTAACACTGGAACATACCCACACCAAACAACGTTAACACTGGAACACACCCACACCAGACAACGTTAACACAGGAACATACACCCACACCAAACAACGTTAACACCCACACCAAACAACGTTAACACTGGAACACACCCACACCAGACAACGTTAACATAGGAACATACACCCACACCAAACAACGTTAACACTGGAACATACACCAACACCAAACAATGTTAACACTGGATACACCCGCAAACCAGTAGCAGCACTGGAGACATACCCACCAAACAAGAGTTAACGCGAGACACACCCACGCAAACAACGTTAACACTCGGAACACACCACACCAAACAACGTTAACACTGGACACACCCACGCAAACAGCGTTAAAACTGAACAAACCCGCGCAAACAACATTAACACTGGAACACACCCACACCGACAACGTTAACACTGGACATACACCCACCAAACAAGCGTTAACACTGGAACACACCCACGCAAATAACGTTAACACTGAGTTACACCACACCAGACGAAGAATCAACACGAGACATACACCCACCAGACAACGTTAACACAGGAACATACACCCACACCAAACAACGTTAACACTGGAACACACCCACACCAAACAACGTTAACACTGGAACAAACCAGCACCAAACAAAATTAACACTGGAACACACTCACACCAAACAACGTGAACACTGGAACACACCCACACGAAACAACGTGAACACTGGAACACACTCACACCAAACAACGTTAACACTGGAACACACCCACACCAAACAACGTTAACACTGGAACATACCCACACCAAACAACGTTAACACTGGAACACACCCACACCAGACAACGTTAACACAGGAACATACACCCACACCAAACAACGTTAACACCCACACCAAACAACGTTAACACTGGAACACACCCACACCAGACAACGTTAACATAGGAACATACACCCACACCAAACAACGTTAACACTGGAACATACACCAACACCAAACAATGTTAACACTGGAACATACACCCACACCAAACAATGTTAACACTGGAACATACACCCACACCAAACAAAGTTAACACTGGAACACACCCACACCAAACAACGTTAACACTGGAACACACCCACACCAAACAACGTTAACACTGGAACACACCCACACCAAACAACGTTAAAACTGGAACAAACCCGCACCAAACAACATTAACACTGGAACACACCCACACCAAACAACGTTAACACTGGAACATACACCCACACCAAACAACGTTAACACTGGAACACACCCACACCAAACAACGTTAACACTGGAACACACCCACACCAGACAACGTTAACACAGGAACATACACCCACACCAAACAACGTTAACACAGGAACATACACCCACACCAGACAACGTTAACACAGGAACATACACCCACACCAAACAACGTTAACACTGGAACACACCCACACCAAACAACGTTAACACTGGAACAAACCAGCACCAAACAAAATTAACACTGGAACACACTCACACCAAACAACGTGAACACTGGAACACACCCACACGAAACAACGTGAACACTGGAACACACTCACACCAAACAACGTTAACACTGGAACACACCCACACCAAACAACGTTAACACTGGAACACACCCACACCAAACAACGTGAACACTGGAACACACCCACACGAAACAACGTGAAAACTGGAACACACTCACACCAAACAACGTTAATACTGGAACAAACCCACACCAAAGAACGTTAACACTGGAACACACCCACACCAAAGAACGTTAACACTGGACCATGCACCCACACCAAACAAGGTTAACACTGGAACATACGCCCACACCAAACAACGTTAACACTGGAACACACCCACACCAGACAACGTTAAAACTGGAACTCACCCACACCAAACAACGTTAAAACTGGAACTCACCCACGAGAAACAACGTTAAAACTGGAACACACCTACACCAAACAATGTTAGCACTGAAAAACACAAGAAACAACGTTAACACTGGAACACACAAACAAGAAGTAACGTTAACACTGGGACACACCCACACCAACCAATGTTAACACTGGAACATACACCCACACCAAACAATGTTAACACTGAAAAACACAACTAAGAAACAACGTTAACACTGGAACATACGTACACCAAACAACGTTAACACTGGAATACACACACACACACACACACACACACACACACCAAACAACGTTAACACTGGAGCACACCCACACCAAACAACGTTAACAGTGGAACATACGCCCACACCAAATAACGTTAACACTGGAACGCACCCACACCAAACAATGTTAACACTGGAACACACTCACACCAAAGAATGTTAACACTGGAACATTCACCCACACCAAAGAACGTTAACACTGGAACACACCCTCACCAAATAACGTTAACACTGGAACATCCACCCACACCAAACAACGTTAACACTGGAACATACACCCACACCAAACAACGTTAACACTGGAACACACCCACACAAAACAACGTTAACACTGCAACACACAAAAAGAAACAACGTTAACACTGGAACACACCCACAACAAACAATGTTAACACTGAAAAACACAAATAAGAAACAACGTTAACACTGGAACATACGTACACCAAACAACGTTAACACTGGAACACACACACACACACACACCAAACAACGTTAACACTGGAACACACTCACACCAAAGAATGTTAACACTGGAACATTCACCCACACCAAAGAACGTTAACACTGGAACACACCCACACCAAACAACGTGAACACTGGAACACACCCACACCAAACAACGTGAACACTGGAACACACCCACACCAAACAACGTTAACACTGGAACACACCCACACCAAACAACGTGAACACTGGAACATACACCCACACCAAACAACGTGAACACTGGAACACACCCACACCAAACAACGTTAACACTGGAACATACACCCACACCAAACAACGTTAACACTGGAACATACGCCCACAGCAAACAACGTTAACACTGGAACACACCCACACCAAACAATGTTAACACTGGAACATACACCCACACCAAACAACGTTAACACTGGAACACACCCACACCAAACAACGTTAACACTGGAACATACACCCACACCAAACAACGTTAACACTGGAACATACGCCCACAGCAAACAACGTTAACACTGGAACACACCCACACCAAACAATGTTAACACTGGAACATACACCCACACCAAACAACGTTAACACTGGAACACACCCACACCAAACAACGTTAACACTGGAACATACACCCACACCAAACAACGTTAACACTGGAACATACGCCCACAGCAAACAACGTTAACACTGGAACACACCCACACCAAACAATGTTAACACTGGAACATACACCCACACCAAACAACGTTAACACTGGAACACACCCACACCAAACAACGTTAACACTGGAACATACACCCACACCAAACAACGTTAACACTGGAACATACGCCCACAGCAAACAACGTTAACACTGGAACACACCCACACCAAACAATGTTAACACTGGAACATACACCCACACCAAACAACGTTAACACTGGAACACACCCACACCAAACAACGTTAACACTGGAACATACACCCACACCAAACAACGTTAACACTGGAACATACGCCCACAGCAAACAACGTTAACACTGGAACACACCCACACCAAACAATGTTAACACTGGAACATACACCCACACCAAACAACGTTAACACTGGAACACACCCACACCAAACAACGTTAACACTGGAACATACACCCACACCAAACAACGTTAACACTGGAACATACGCCCACAGCAAACAACGTTAACACTGGAACACACCCACACCAAACAATGTTAACACTGGAACATATACCCACACCAAACAACCTTAACACTGGAGCATACCACACCACACAAAGTTAATACTGGAACACACACCCACAAAACACAATGCTATCACTGGAAAACACTCACAACACACAATGTTAACACTGGAACACACCTATAACACATGTTAACACCCACCCACACCACACAATGCTAACACTGGAACACCCACACCACGCAATGCTAACACTGGAACACCCACACCACGCAATACTAACACTGGAACACCCACACTACACAATACTAACACTGGAACACCCACACCACGCAATGCTAACACTGGAACACCCACACCACGCAATGCTCACACTGGAACACCCACACTACACAATACTAACACTGGAACACCCACACCACGCAATGCTAACACTGGAACACCCACACCACGCAATGCTCACACTGGAACACCCACACTACACAATACTAACACTGGAACACCCACACCACGCAATACTAACACTGGAACACCCACACCACGCAATGCTAACATTGGAACACCCACACCACGCAACGCTAACACTGGAACACCCACACTACGCAATGCTAACACTGGAACACCCACACCACGCAATGCTAACACTGGAACACACAATTACACAACACATAATGTTAACACTGAAACACACCATTACACAAAGTTAACACTAGAACAATATTAACACTGGAAAACACTGACACCACAAAATGTTAACACTGGAACAGAACAACACAACACAAAGTTAACACTAGAACACTCTCACAAAACAGAAAGTTATCACTGGAACACACTCACACCACACAACGTTATCACTGGAACACACTCACACCACACAACGTTATCGCTTGAACACACTCGCACCACACAACGTTATCACTTGAACACACTCACACCACACAACGTTATTGCTTGAACACACTCACACTACACAACGTTAACATGGAACACACTCACACCACACAACGTTAACATGGAACACACTCACACCACACAACGTTAACATGGAAACAAGAGGCAGAAAACAAGGAAACAACGAACACCAAACGTACGTTGTATCTGGCTGAACAACAAAGTCCAAGACCAACCAACACTTTGCATTGCCAGTTTTTACAATTTCTCATCTGAAGAAACAATGTTAGAGATTCATACACAGGCTGTAAAACATGCACAAAATGTGCCGAACATACTTTACATATAAAGAGAAAACAAAAGAAGAAACAAGCAAGTTATAATAACCAGATACTGATAGAAATCAACAAGGAAAGAACAAACTCCAAACGTAAACTTGATTTTGATCACCATCACCTGTACTGCTGTCTGGGTACAGAGAAACACATAGTCAGGGTATCAATCTGCTGTCAATCAACAGAGAAACACATAGTCAGGGTATCAATCTGCTGTCAATCAACAGAGAAACACATAGTCAGGGTATCAATCTGCTGTCAATCAACAGAGAAACACATAGTCAGGGTATCAATCTGCTGTCAATCAACAGAGAAACACATAGTCAGGGTATCAATCTGCTGCCAATCAACAGAGAAACACATAGGGTATCAATCTGCTGTCAATCAACAGAGAAACACATAGTCAGGGTATCAATCTGCTGTCAATCAACAGAGAAACACATAGGGTATCAATCTGCTGTCAATTAACAGAGAAACACATAGTCAGGGTATCAATCTGCTGTCAATCAACAGAGAAACACATAGTCAGGGTATCAATCTGCTGTCAATCAACAGAGAAACACATAGTCAGGGTATCAATCTGCTGTCAATCAACAGAGAAACATATTTTCAAGGTATCTGTCTGGTGTCAGTCAATACAGAAACATGTGGTCAAGGTATCTGACTGGTGTCAGTCAATACAGAAACATATGTTCAAAATACAATAGAGAAACATATGTGTGAATCAACAGAGAAACATGTTCAAGTTACATATCTGGTGTGAATCAACAGAGAAATATATGTTCAAATTACATATCTGGTGTGAATCAACAGAGAAACATATGTTCAAATTACATATCTGGTGTGAATCAACAGAGAAACATATGTTCAAATTACATATCTGGTGTCAATCAATAGACAAACATATGTTCAAATTACATATCTGGTGTCAGTCAATAGAGAAACATATGTTCAAATTACATATCTGGTGTCAATCAATAGAGAAACATATGTTCAAATTACATATCTGGTGTCAGTCAATAGAGAAACATATGTTCAAATTACATATCTGGTGTCAATCAATAGACAAACATATGTTCAAATTACATATCTGGTGTCAATCAACAGAGAAACATATGTTCAAATTACATATCTGGTGTCAATCAATAGAGAAACATATGTTCAAATTACATATCTGGTGTCAATCAATAGACAAACATATGTTCAAATTACATATCTGGTGTCAGTCAATAGACAAACATATGTTCAAATTACATATCTGGTGTCAATCAATAGAGAAACACAGGGTCAGAGTATTTTGTGCCAGTTAATAGACAAACACAGGGTCAGAGTATTTTGTGCCAGTTAATAGAGAAATACAGGGTCACAGTATTTTGTGCCAGTTAATAGACAAACACAGGGTCAGAGTATTTTGTGCCAGTTAATAGAGAAACACAGGGTCACAGTATTTTGTGCCAGTTAATAGACAAACACAGGTCAGAGTATTTTGTGCCAGTTAATAGACAAACACAGGGTCACAGTATTTTGTGCCAGTTAATAGAGAAATACAGGGTCAGGAGTATTTGTGCCAGTTAATAGAGAAATACAGGGTCACAGTATTTTGTGCCAGTTAATAGACAAACACAGGGTCAGAGTATTTTGTGCCAGTTAATAGACAAACACAGGGTCACAGTATTTTGTGCCAGTTAATAGAGAAATACAGGGTCAGAGTATTTTTGTGCCAGTTAATAGGAGAAATACAGGGTCACAGTATTTTGTGCCAGTTAATAGACAAACACAGGGTCACAGTATTTTGTGCCAGTTAATAGAGAAACACAGGGTCACAGTATTTTGTGCCAGTTAATAGACAAACACAGGGTCACAGTATTTTGTGCCAGTTAATAGAGAAATACAGGGTCACAGTATTTTGTGCCAGTTAATAGAGAAACACAGGGTCACAGTATTTTGTGCCAGTTAATAGACAAACACAGGGTCACAGTATTTTGTGCCAGTTAATAGAGAAATACAGGGTCACAGTATTTTGTGCCAGTTAATAGAGAAATACAGTGTCACAGTATTTTGTGCCAGTTAATAGAGAAACACAGGGTCAAGGCATTTTGTGCCAGTTAATAGAGAAACAAATGCTCAGGATCTGGTAGTCAATCAATTGAGAAAATTTAATGTTATGTTCAAAAACATATCTAGTGTCAATCAATAGAGAAAGAGGGTATCAATCTAGTGTTAATCAACAGAGAAACATGTTCAAGGTATCTATATACAGATATTGTCATGGTATTTATCTGGTGTCAAAGAAACACATAGTCAACGTGTTTATCTGGTATTAACCCTTTCCATACGAACGACGAAAGAGACGACGTTAACAGCGTTTCATCCCAATTACCATCATCAAAATATTGCAAGCGGAAGGCTCTTATACTGAAGAGGTGAATGTTGACAAAGAATACCACAGTTCTGACGACGGAAGCTAAAGGTTGGGTCATTCAGACACCCACTGGACATCCGAGGGGTCTGTGTGGAGGAGAAGAGAGGGCTGGCCGTACTGAGTGAGTTAATCAACATAGAAACATGAAGTTTATCTGGTCTGGTACACAGTCAGGGTAAATATCTGGTATAAATCAATAGAGAAATACTGTCAGCGTGTTTATCTGGTGAAAGTCAAGAGAGAAACACAAGGTCAGTTTATTTATCTGTGGTCAATCAATGGAGAAACGCACTGTCATCAGTCATAGGATTTACCTGGTGTCAGTCAATATCATTCCACCACTGTCTGTTCTTCTAACCTGACAAACCCAGCGTCAAAGATTTACACTTCAGTATGAAGCATTCAGATAACACCAAGACTTCATTTCTAAAGATGTAGCAACATATGTTAAGGTGCACAGCAGTTCTCTCTCTCTCTCTCTCTCTCTTTCTCTGGGGTAGATTTAGTTTAAATTTAATTAGACCAGTTTAGGTTCTGGTTTAGACCAGTTTTTGCTTCTTTTCTCTATTTCTGCATTTGTTGGCTGCAAATCCTAACGTTCATTCACTGATATCTGCTGGCAGGCTTTTACATGTTGGACTGTTTTTAACCCCGCCATTGGCAGCGGTAATCCATGATTTCAGGGGCGTGCATGGTGTGTGAACGTCTGTCAGCGCGGTGTGTGTCACTCACGATCCACAGTCCACAATGACCATGAGCTGTGGTGTCCCTGTGTGTGCTGCACTCACCAGGTTTGGGGCCGAGGGGCAGGGCCAGGATGTTTGGGGTGGACACGTCCTGACTGAAGGCTCTCCAGGCCAGCGCCATATCCGGGGTGGCCGCCTCCCGCAGGGCATTCCGCAACATGCCGTACAGGACTTCATTGAAATGCTGAACACCACACACAATGCTACAAGGTTCCATGGCCTTGTGCGGCCCTCGGGGCAGTGAATTAATGTCCACTGTGTCTAGGACTTGGCATAGAATGGCAGTGAATTAATGTCCACTGTGTCTAGGACTTGGCATAGGATGGCAGTGAATTCATGTCCACTGTGTCTAGGACTTGGCATAGGATGGCAGTGAATTCATGTCCACTGTGTCTAGGACTTGGCATAGAATGGCAGTGAATTCATGTCCACTGTGCCTAGGACTTGGCATAGGATGGCAGTGAATTCATGTCCACTGTGTCTAGGACTTGGCATAGAATGGCAGTGAATTCATGTCCACTGTGTCTAGGACTTGGCATAGGATGGCAGTGAATTCATGTCCACTGTGTCTAGGACTTGGCATAGGATGGCAGTGAATTCATGTCCACTGTGTCTAGGACTTGGCATAGGATGGCAGTGAAATCATGTCCACTGTGTCTAGGACTTGGCATAGGATGGCAGTGAATTCATGTCCACTGTGTCTAGGACTTGGCATAGGATGGCAGTGAATTCATGTCCACTGTGTCTAGGACTTGGCATAGGATGGCAGTGAGCCCAGTCCTCTCACCGTTTTAACATTTCCCACCCGGTCGGGTGGCCATTTATGCCTGGGTGGAATGAGTAAAATGACTTGACCAAGGTCACAACACTACTCCGAAACGGGGGCTCGAACCCTGTTCAGCAGTCAGCATTGGATCACACAAGTCCCACGCTTCACCCACCCTGCCACGGCACCGCCAGTGTTTGTTGGTGTAAACTGTCTTTGTATCTCACTCTGTCTCTGTCTGTCTGTCTGTCTGTCTGTCTGTCTCTCTGTCTGTCTGTCTCTCTGTCTGTCTGTCTGTCTGTCTGTCTGTCTCTCTGTCTGTCTGCCCACTTGCTCACCTGTCTGCACATCTCTGTGCTTATGTGCTGAGGATCGGGGCAAGGTTTGATTGTATGTTTCTTATACGAAAGGAACAGCAAAACAACAACGAGACAACCATCATCATCATCATCATCTACTTCTCCTTCTTCTTCACCATCATCATCTTCATCAGCACAAAGAAACACAGGAAACCAACATCTGTCACAAGAGTAACAACGCTGTGTTCGCCACACATACCTGGTAGTGCAGCCGCCTGGACATGGCTTTGTTGGCAGCAAAGGGGCAGTGCAGGGCCTCCAGCTGTTGCTTGGCTTCGGCCAGTAAGTGGCCATCACAGAACGCCGTGATACACTTGTGCAGGCCATTCATCACCTGCACTGAGTTGTCCTTGAACCGACAGCTCTCCTATTCCCCCAAAACCCCGTACACACACACACACACACACACACACACACACACACACACACACACACACACACACACACACACACATGTTGTTATGTCGAAACTATTCTGTTTCACTAAATATATGCAAATTAAGCATAACTTAAGTGTGATTTCAATAACAAGCTCACATAATTCCGGTACAGTGCGAGCCGTCAAGACTGACAATGTGTGATACCTACTGAATTCAACACAAGAAGAGAAAAACTGAGGTGTCCTATCAAAAGACAAAACAACAACAACAACAACAAAAACAAAAACAGAATACATTTTGAATGGTTTATATTGTCACCTTGACCCCTGACTTGGAATGTCAGAAGTGTTCATGCCCTGACCATGACTCATCACTTGTTAAGGCACCACACAGATTGAATTGTCGTAACCAGTCTCCAACAGACCTCCACGTTTTTTATGTTGTCATGTTGGAATGTCTGACCTTGACTTTGAACATGGTTTCTGCTTTCATTGTGACCAATGACTGAAACAATTTTTCACACCATTTTGAATACAGACCTAAGCTTTTCTTTGGACTGTATTGAGTCATTGAACTCTGGCCTTGAAGTTCAGCAGATTCAAGTTCTCAACATGACCAGTCAGTGTTCAAAGCTGGATGCATATTGGAGAAGACAGAGGCTGGTCTTGAGGATCATCATACCCAGATAGATGCTGACGAAACAGACACTAAGAGACAGCAACAGTTCACACATCCTCAGCACAACACCCAGAGAAAGTGGACCAGCAAAGAGAGTTCAAGAATGAAATAAGAGACAGCAACAGTTCACACATCCTCAGCACAACACCCAGAGAAAGTGGACCAGCAAAGAGAGTTCAAGAATGAAATAAGAGACAGCAACAGTTCACACATCCTCAGCACAACACTCAGAGAAAGTGGACCAGCAAAGAGAGTTCCAGAATGAAATAAGAGACAGCAACAGTTCACACATCCTCAGCACAACACCCAGAGAAAGTGGACCAGAAAAGAGAGTTCCAGAATGAAGGTGAGGACAGCATGATACGACAGAAGTGAAGCGGATGGTGTGCAGCATGGAAGCCGAGAACAGCACTCACATAAACCAGGTGAGGCATGATGGTCTCCTCATCTCCAAACACTACGGGCACTGTGGAACATATGTGGATGTGGTGGGCCAGTGGTGACGTCATCATCAACTTCAGCACATGTCGCCTGTAATCCGCCATCATAGTCAGTATTAGTGCCCAGTCACAGGGCACCATATCTGGATGGGACGGGAGGGAGGCTCATGTCTTCTTCCTCAGTCTCACATCCCTACAGCTACAATACCCTTTGCAAGTTATTTGTTGATTTTCCCAGTTTTAAGTCAACCTATGGCAATCACTTTTTCCTCCATGTTTGGTGTATTTTTTTTCTTTGTAAAAGAATAAAAGTGATCTTGATTTTTATGGTTTTCGTAAGTCAGATGTCATTTGAATAGAGCACACAAGCAGAGGCAGACAAAACAAGGATTCGATGGTCGCCATGGTTGTCATAGTTTCACAAACTATCCATTATCACCCCAGCCCTGTTGTTAATGATGATGAACAAGGTAATGAAGAAAAGACACACACACACACACACACACACACACACACACACACACACACACACACTCACACACACACAAATGTATGAATGCGTGTATGTATATATTCTGATGTTTGATGTTTTACACTTACTTAAATCTTTCTTTCTGAGGCGTACTTTTCTGTTTCCATTAATCCTGATTATATGTAATTTTTCCTTAATTTAAAACAAAGTAACAACAATCAAAAACA
>JAAQRG010189059.1:0-11899 GCA_011634625.1 Babylonia areolata | reverse complement strand
GGGGTGTGTGGACGGAGTGGAGGGGGAGGGGAGGAAGAATTGGGAGAATGGTGGTGGCTGACCACACCCATTCTTGTCGTTGAAATTTTGTTGTTGTGTGTCGTTTTGGGGGAAAGTGGAAGCGTGAGTGTGTGTGTGTGTGACTGTGTGTGTGTGTGTGTGTGTGTGTGTGTGTGTGTGTGTGTGTGTGTGTGAGAGAGACTCTGTGTGTGACTGTGTGTGTGTGTGTGTGTGTGTTATTATTTTGTTTATTGTGTTATGTTGTGTCGCGTTTTCTGTTTCATTGTTGTGATGATCCTTTTATTTAACGTTGTGTGGTGGTAATGAAAGCGGAAGAAGAGCCCAGATGAAATAGTCTCGTGCTGTTGTGTTCATCAGACCGCATTGTGTTGTGTTGTTTTGTGTTGCGTTGTGTCGTGTTGCGTTGCATTTGTATTGCATTGTATTGTGTTGCATTATGTTGTAATGTGTTGTATCAACTTGTGTTATATTGTTTAAGCCCGTTGTTGTGGCTAAGTGGAAAAGCCTGTACGGAAATTGTTCAGTGTTTGTATACTATGATTATTGAAAAGTGATGTTTTTCGTTATTATTATTATTTTTTAATTTAAAAAAAAATTGAAACCGTGTTGTGTACGTACATGAAATATGATTGAATGACACAAGAAACGAATGATGAGCGCCCAATGGCAGCCGTCAGTCGGCTCTACCCAGGTAGGCAGCCTGTTGTGTAAATGACCCCGTGTTTGTAAAGCGCTGAGAGCTTGGTCTCCGACCGAGGATAATGCGCTATATAAGTATGCATATCAATCAATCAATCAATCAATCAATATATATATATATATATATATGTGTGTGTGTGTGTGTGTGTGTGTTGCATGTTTTGTGTTCTGATCAAATATGAATTTAAAGCGACTTGATGCGAAAAGAACGAAATTGTTGTTGTCAGTACATGAGGACAGGGTGTACCTAATCGCCTTGATGATCTCATGTAACAATGGCAAACGGTCAGATGAGGACCACAAAAGGCGAGGTTTTGTGTGCGTGCTTCCGTGAAAAGTCCCACACAGGCTGACCTTTCGTTGAGCTCAGTTAACTCAGTACGGCCAGTCCTCTCTTCTCCTCTACACAGACCCCTCGGATGTCCAGTGGGTGTCTGAACGACCCAGCCTTTAGCTTCCGTCGTCAGAATTGTGGTATTCTTTGTCAACATTCACCTCTTCAGTATAAGAGACTTTCGCTTGCAATATTTTGATGATGGTCATTGGGGTGAAACGCTGTTAACGTCGTCTCTTTCGCCGTTCGTATGGAGAGAGTTTAACATCCTAAATTACTGCATCCATTTTTACCGGCAGCTTTTGTGCAATTATAAAACGATATTACCATCAGTAGCTGTTATTTTGTTCGTTATTTTACTCCAGTTTTGATGCGGATTCAGTCAATAAACTAACGTGCCACCATCTTGGCTAACCCCTCCCCCCCCCCCCTCGTTTTTTGGTCCCACAAACCATGAAAATGGAACCAATAGGTGCAATGATTTAGGATGCTAAAATAGGACTTTACCGCTCAATTCCTCTACAGTAGGCAGGCTTCAATCGAAGTTCCGAGTCGTGAGGATTCCAACACACACACGATAACCCGCTGCGCTACTGCGGATCCTCGCCTGGAGGTGTACATTCTGACGTCATTTTATAATAATAATAATAATAATAATAATGGATACTGATATAGCACACTATCCAGAAATCTGCTCTAGGTGCTTTACAAAAACGCTTTTGTTAACATAAAACATCATATCTATGTTACATTCACACACCAAAATGTGACTACACACACACACACACGCGCGCGCGCGCGCGCGCTGCATACATACATTTTAACATACATGTGTATCTAACAGCTACCCTAACACATACGCACACATAGGCAGGCACAAACGTACATAAACACACGCACACGCACACACAATACACATTCATATACATGCATGTAGTTATTTACACACATAGTGAAGCACAGCTAACGCAAAGGAAGTGGACCTGCCACAATTGAACTTATTGCTGAGGGAAAAGGTGAGTTTTGAGACGAGATTGAAAAGATGCGAGGGAATCAGAATGACGGAGGTTATCAGGGAGCTTGTTCCACGTCTTTGGCGATTTTATCATGCAGTGAGGGTTGAAACCTTGAAAAGTTCGGCCAGTCGCGAAATGCACTTCTCTGAGGTCAAGGTCGAACTATGAGCCGAACAGCTTCATCGGCCAATCATCGCATGCATTAATGATCAACATCGCACGTGCTCTTGCTCTTGCATCGGTCTCTCTCGACTACCGTGGATTTCATTGCTCTGAATCAGTCATGCGAGTCAACGTATTTTCACATCCTGCACGCTGCTTAATGGTTGTGCTACACTACTCAATGTCCACGGCAAAGTCTGTGCTTATGCTAGGGTCATATACAAACAGCCAAAAATAAAATCATATCAAATATGTATGAGCCATTTGGAAACATCCGTTATGAATATTATATCAAATATGCTAGTGTCATAGAAAATGCATAAAGAAAATTATATCAAATACCAACAGCCAGAAAGAAAAGGAAAAAAAAAAGTTTCCGGCCGTAAACTTGCATGATTTTTTTTTTCCGCCTCTGTGGAAATGTTGAAAAATATCGTACACACATGTTGTGGCACAGATAACGAGCGTTTGTCATTTGTTGATTCACAGTCAGTGCACCATTACTCGCAGCGATCTTCACAGAGGGTGCCGATATCGTACCCACATCAGAGCTACATTACAATTATCCCACTGTTGAAAGCATGATATTAACCGTTCATCATAACCCGTCCAGACTGCCGCATGGCTTTGGACATTAGAACTGACCAACTCAGCTAACTTGGAAAACTGGGATGTGCGAACGAACGAACGAGCGAGCAAGCGAACGAAAGGAAGGAAGAGAGTGATTATTCATCAGTACCAAAACTCAAAATGCAGAGCGATAAATGAATTTTTAGAGAGATGGGCAAGAGATGATCAAGAGAGAGAGAGAGAGAGATGGTATGAACACAAACGAAACATGTTTCAGTTCGTGTTAACGTGCTGTTCCACTGCAACACGAGCAGAATAGCCGACTAGAGCCAAACACAACAATAAACAAACAAATGGACGACACTGGACCCTGCCGAATGCCGTGCGTGTCACACAGGCCTCAGCACGAACACTTGATGATTGTTCAATGTTGAAGAGTGGAGTTCCGGAGCTAGACCACGTGTGGTACCACTTCTGGTCCTGTGGTAAACATCTCTACAGTGCTTTCCGTTGTTGAACGAGCGCTTTCATATTGGTTGTCAAATGCTGCGGCGAAGTCGCTGAAACTGCAACTTTCACTGTTTTGCTGTTGGGACCTTAGAGAGATGGTGTGTTAGACAGGGACGTGCTCAGTTGCTGTGCTTGTATCACATGTGACAGATGGTGTTCTGTTGAAGTGCTCATGACTAACTATTCGAGTGGCCGAGCGGATGTGTGTGTAATGTCTGATCTGTTTATTCAGGAAATGTTTTATCTCAGAAAACGGCAAGTGGTATTATATCAGAAAACAACAAAACAAGAAACACCGCAACAACAACAGATAATCAGACAAAAATCCGGACAAAAATGGCATTGTAATGTTGCACTGTGGCGACGGGCTTTCCTGAGGAAGCAATAATAATTTGCTTGCAGCCGTCTGATGTAAGGAAAAAAACAACAACAAGCAAACAAAAAAACAACAACACCAATGCAATACAATACAGTACAATACAATACAAAACGATACAACACAGCACAGAATCAGAATTAGCACAGACATCACAGTTTACCACAGCCCAACACAACACAACACAACACACCACAACGCACCAAACCACGAGACATCACAATGCAAGTTCAGCGTTGTAATTCACTGTGAGAATACAGAGAACTTGAACAGCCTCACGGCCGTTTCCCTTGATGTCAAGCTGCCGGCTCACAGAGGGAATCAGTTTATTGTGTTGTTGTCGTCGTCGTCGTCCTAGTTGTTATCACAATAATTGTTGTTATTTCAAACAGTCTCTGCCCAGGTTACTTGTACACCACTGCCATGCCTTGCTTGTATGGGCCGTTTGAATGAGACGCGTTTATTGTTTTCTTTTTTTCTCTCGTGCATTCAGACTTTTCTTTCTGAATCCTCTGCTCAACCCCTGCCCATTTCTCTCTCTCTCTCCCTCTCTCTCTCTCTTTCTGTCCCTCTGTCTGTCTCTCTTTCTCTTTATTCTCTCTGTGCATGTGTGCGTGTGAAATATATATATATATATATATATATATATATATATATATATTTTTTTTTTTTTTGGCGAGTGAAAGGTGGAGTTGCTCGTGCGTAAAAGTGCACGTGTGTATGCGCGCGTGTTTGTTTGTCTGTGCGTCTCTCTCCCTTGTATTAATTGCTTCCCTTCAACTCTCCCCCCCCCTTCCCCTCCCCCTCTCTCCCTCCACCAAGAAGAAGCAGGCAGGCAAGCAGAGAAGACATGACTCAGCGATGACTGGGTCACCTCTCTGGCAGCAGGGAGGTGGAGGGGGAAGAAGAGAGTGGGGGTGGGGTGGGTAGGGGGTGGATAATGAGGAGGGTCAAGGGCAGGTCACGCCCCTCATCCCCCCCTCACCCCCCCCCCCCCCCCCCCCCCCCCAGTGTGCATGGTGGGCACGAGGAGAAGGACGACAATAATAATGACGAGAGAGAGAGAGAGGACCTTGGACAGGAAGGAAACTGTCACAGCTCAGGAGTCAGTCTAGTGCTTGTCTGGCCATCGATGATTTCAGAGAGACAGAGAGAGAGAGAGAGAGGGTAGGGTGGGGGAGGGAGAGAGGGTGTATCAGAGTGTGTGTGTGTGTGTGTGTGTGTGTGTGTGTGTGTGTGTGTGTGGAGTCAAAGTGTGTGTGTTACGTAGAGGGAGAGGTCTGCAGGGGGGGTGGGGGGGGGAGTGAGAGTGAGAGAGGGAGAGATGTCGCAGACATTACCGGAGAGTGAGAGGCACCATTAACATCACGATAAAGAGCGACACCTCACACACTGTCATGGGGAGAGAGAGAGAGACAGAGACAGACAGACGGACAGACAGAGGGAATGACACAAGATAGATAGATAGAGAGAGAGAGAGAGAGAGAGAGAGAGAGAGAGAGAGAATGACACAAGATAGAGATAGACCGAGAGAGAGAGAGAGAGAGAGAGAGAGAGAGAGAATGACACAAGATAGAGAGACCGAGAGAGAGAGGGGGAATGACAAGAGAGAGAGAGAGAGAGGGAATGACACGAGAGAGAGAGAGAGAGAGAGGGAATGACACGATAGAGAGAGAGAGAGGGGGGGGGGAGAGAGAATGACACGAGAGAGAGAGAGAGATACACTCATGCGCTTTCTAATCTTTATTATCGATGCTTCAGTAGCGCCTTTCTTCGGTCACAGACCACACAAAGCGCTTCACTCAGTCAGTAACAGACACACATAACAGACTGCCGACCTAGACAGAGCCAACTGACAACTAGCTATAGCTGCCTTTCGGCGGGGGGTGCTGGCGACGAGTATGGGGTTCGATCCTCGTGCGGTCAGATTCTCTCGATTCCGAGGCGGACGTGTGACCACCGGGCCACCACCGCTCCACCACACTGGACCGGATGACTGGGTTGGATGAAGGGAAGAGGTTCAGAGCTTTTACCTGCCGAGGTGGTTACATCTGTCTGGAAGGACATTGGAAGTAGCAGGTACCACCTGTACACCAACACCTAGCAATTGTGGAAGTCCGTATTTTATCCTCTGCGGGCATTTTCCTTTGACGTGTACTGCGTGTTAAAAGTTGGTTTCATTTACTTTGGCTTTATTTATTCATTTATCTAGTCATTTATTCATTCGTTATGTTTACAATTTCGGGTCGAAATTTAAACGAAGCACGCTTATATGGAAAAACAAAACAAAACAAAAAAACAACAACAAAAAACAAAAACAAAAAACGAAGAAAAATCCCCACTTTTCAAACCGTCTGTACTGCAATGTCCTTCTTAATTAAAAAAACAAAATCATAAAGTTATGGTTAGATGCAAAGTTGACAAAATGAGTATCAATCCAGTGTTCTAAAACAGATAAATAAACTTGGGGATGTTAAAAAAAACACAACCCAACAGCCTCGAATCCATTTTACACTCATAGGTTCCTAGATTTACATGCAAGCTCATAATCTAGGCAGATTTTTGCTTCAAATTATTTTCTAGATTTACATGAAAATAATATAGACAGTTTTTACGCATCAATATCGTCCATGTTAATTCAGGATTTTGTACCTTTGGATTCTGCACCCTACTCCTCCTCCCCCCCCCCTTTCCCCCCTTCCCCCCCTTTTTTCTTTTCTTTCTTTTCCTTCTGTACATTCTATGGTAGCATTTTAGAATTATCCGTTCTCAGTATGACATTTCCCGTTCTCCCTTATGATATTTCCCGTTTCTCCCTTATAACATTTCCTGCGTTCTCCTTAAGACATTTCCCGATTTCTCCTTGAGACATTTCCCGCGTTCTCCTTATGACATTTCCCGATTTCTCCTTGAGATATTTCCCGCGCTCTCCCTTATAACATTTCCAGGTTCTCCCTTAAGACATTTCCCGTTCTCCTTAAGACGTTTCCCGCGTTCTCCTTGAGACATTTCCCGCGTTCTCCTTAAGACATTTCCCGTTCTCCTTATGGCTTTTCCCACGTTCTCTTTATGGCATTTCCCCTTCTCCTTAAGACATTTCCTGCGTTCTCCTTAAGACATTTCCGGTTCTCCTTAAGACATTAGACATTTTCCGCGTTCTCCTTAAGATATTTCCCGTTCTCCTTAAGACGTTTCCCGCGTTCTCCTTGAGACATTTCCCGCGTTCTCCTTAAGACATTTCCCGTTCTCCTTATGGCATTTCCCATGTTTTCCTTATGGCATTTCCCGAGTTCTCATTAAGACATTACCCGCGTTCCTTTGAGGCTCAGCTGCCTCCCTATGCAAGACCGTCTACCATTTCCCAAGACAAGTAGTCAACGCCAACCCCTGTTTAGAGTTTCTTTTAGAAACGGGAAGTGTCCAGCAGTCCTTCGTGACCATGCCAGCAGCTTCAGGAAACAAAGAGACCATAGATCTTCGCTGGGTTATGTAACAGCTCGACAAGCGTTATGACAGGGGGATCTTGAGCAGTCCTGTCAAGTCCAGTGTTGGACAGACTGGACAGACGATGGACAAGTGATACGTCAGTAGTTGTCATTATGGACACAAGAGAGCATACATGGGTGGGGGGAGTGTCCCTCCCCAGTCACGAGGGGCACGATCTTCCTGGTTTTATGACTAGCAAAAGAGATGAGCAAACAACAGCGGCTTGTCAGGGTGAGGGGGCTGGGGAGTGGAGGTGTGTGTGTGTGTGTGTGTGTGTGTGTGTGTGTGTGTGCTGTTGACTGCTAGGGCGTGTGTTGTTGCCGGAGTCGCCGCTTCCCCCTAAGGCGATAGCAGTATTATTGATCTCTCTCTCTCTTTCTCTCTCTCTCTCTCTTTCTCTCTCTCTCTGTATAATTTGTCATCAGAATTCTCTCTCCCCTCCCATCAATGCCCCCTCTTCTCTCTCTCTCTCTCTCTCTCTCTCTCCCTCCCCCTCTCTCCCTCTCTCTCCCCCTCTCTATCCCCCCCTCTCTCGCTCTCCCTCCCTCCCCCCTCGCTCTCTCTCCCTCCTTCTCTCTCTCCCTCTCCCCCTCTCTCTGTCTCTCCCTCTGTCTCTCCCTCTCTCTCTCTCTCTCTCCCCTCTCTCTCCCCCCACTCTCTCTCTCCCCCCTCTCTCTCCCTCTCTCTCTCCCTCTCTATCTCACCCCTCTCTCTCTCTCACTCTCTCTCTCTCCCTCTCTCTCTGTGGACTCCATGCTCACTGTGACCACTGTGACCCCACACCCTATCCCCCCCCACCCCCTCCCACTACCTCCGCCCCTTTCCCACTTCCCTGAAAAGCTGCCCTGTTCCTCCCTCAGTGCAGACCGGAGGTGCGGTCAGTCAACACTAATTTGGTGTCATATACTGCTGTACCATGTCAAAGTGATGCAAACTAGGCCTATCGGTTTGCTCTGCTTGGCCAAATTTCGCGTGGCTAACAGTGAAAAGACGAACCGTCTTGCCCGGTCCGCTCTTAGCCAATCAAACGCCTCTAAAAGCTACCAGTATATGTATGACCAAACATGGAGTATAATACAAACTCCTCCTTTTTCTTTTCTTCTTCTTTTTTTTCCCCTTGCAAATTTTTTTTTCTTTTCTTTTTTTTTCTTTCTTCTTTTTTTGTTGTTATTACCGGTATGGCCATATTGGCTCAGGGGATAAGAGGGCTGTTTTGGAAAAGTGAGTGTTGTATTCAGCTACTTAGTGTACTGTGCGGACTGGTATGTGTTTTCGATTGCTAGTTTGAGTCTTGATGATGATGATTGTTGTTTTGTTGTTATTTATTCATTTGTTTATTTTACAACATAATGGGGTTTTTTAAACCAGATTTGTTGTGCACAAGATCTTAATTCCCATCACGGAATGCAGACATTCTTTCGTTTGCCTGTTTATGTAAGTTTGTGCCTGCCTATGTGTGCGTATGTGTTAGGGTAGCTGTTAGATACACATGTATGTTAAAATGTATGTATGCAGCGCGCGCGCGCGCGCACGCGTGTGTGTGTGTGTGTGTGTAGTCACATTTTGGTGTGTGTATGTAACATAGATATGATGTTTTATGTTAACAAAAGCGTTTTTGTAAAGCACCTAGAGCAGATTTCTGGATAGTGTTCTATATAAGTATCCATTATTATTATTATTTAACTGTATCATCACATTAACTGCTACCACACGAACATAAAAATCCCATAAAAGTCATAAAAGTGCACAAAGTTATATCAACAACTACCACGTTTCATAATAACTACAACGTTTCGTTATGATTTCACAACTCGATCACTGTTGGAGGTTTGCCCTGGTTTCCGTCTGACGTTACGATCACTGTCGCCAGAACTGACAAACAGTACACCAAGTTCTGTTTGCGAGTTGGGAAAGTCCAAAACGGCTCTGCTTCCTTCTCTGCACCCCCTTACCCCCGCCCTCTACCTCAACCCGGATGTTATGTCCTGTCTTCGTGGAGTTTAACAGTCCCCACCACCCCCCTCCAACCATTCTCCTCCTCCTCCTCCTCCTCCTCCGTACCCTCGTCCCTCCCGCCCCCTTTTCAGCCCCTTCCTCCCTTACAAGAAGGCTGTCGGTGCACGTGGACTAATTCGCATGTACTCTGCTACACCGCGCTTTCTACACCCATTGGAGAACACAGCCAGGAATGTGATTTGCACCTATAGGCATACACCGTAAAGATTTAACACATTCTGCTTTAAAGTGGTGGGACCAACAGCCGACATGCTTCACCGTCCTCATTATAACGAAACGACAGTCATGGGTATATATGGAGAGGGAGGGGATGGGGTTGAAGGAGGAGGGGGGGGGAGGCTAGTGGGCAGAGGAGGGAATGGGAGTTGGCCGTACCTCCGTGACGGTAAGTAGGAAGGGGTCAAGGACTACTTAAAATCCTCTGTGAAAGAGAGTGCCCCAGCAGGACTCACCCACTCGAACAACGCAACCTCCACTTTTTTTTTCTTTTTTTTTTAGCCAAGACCCAAGTCCTGTGAACAGTTAAAACTTGACCTGCCACCAGGTCGTCAAACTCAACTCTGCGAGAGTACCATCACTAGTTTCCACTCTTACTGGCATCCCGTGGGAAGGCGAGGTTCTGGCTGTGAAGAATGCCGCCCCTGAGGATACCTGACAGAGAAAGACGATTACAGTTCCGCACTGTACATGTATACGAACCCCCCCCCCCTCCCCTTCCCGTCCCCACAGCCTGGGAACAATTCACAGTCCAACGATTTCGCAAAGCTGCCAGTGGAAGGTATGTCCTGGGAACAGGCATAGAATGTGTCACATGCACTTTTTAAAGGGGGGAGTAAAGAAAAGCTCATGTTAAACACACACACACACACACACACACATACACACACACACACACACACACACTACACACACACACAGAGAAAAAAGACAAAACCTGAAGATGAATGGAGATAGGAGCCAGCGTCATCTGCCTAACAGTAGAAGCGTGGGGAACTGTTTGTTGTTCGTCTTTAGTCGGTTTTGTATTACAAGTAATCAGGTAATGTGCTTCTACAGAGACTCTCTTTCTCTGTGTGTGTGTGTGTGTGTGTGTGTGTGTGTTTGTCGTTGTTGTTGTCAGAATGATAATGCTTGCTGAGAAATTGAGTGTTTTTTGTTTTTTGTTTGTTTGTTTTGTTTTTGTTAAAAAAAAACAAACCCACATCATTCTGTCGGGTAACATGGACGTCTGCAAGAAATTTACTTACTGCGATATGCAAGACATTTCTCAAAGAATTGACACCCCCTTTCCTGTCGGTAGTTACAAGTACTACCTTGTTGTAGCTGTCGGTATGGCTGTGAAGGAGGTGATTGGTTGGTTACATTGACGACCGACACGGTTGACTGATGAAGCACATCTGCAGCAGCTTATGCTGCTTCTCTTGTCTCGTCTCCGCGCTTTCTACGATTTGTCCATATACGGTCTTCTTGGTTTCAGCCATACAGGTTAGGTCCTTAGCATCAGACTAATCCGATGATGCTTCTGCACAAACATCATTTTGAAATTGCGTTCGATGGGCTAAAATCAACAGTAATTATCAAAAATTACTACTACTACTACTACTACTACTACTACTACTACTACCACCACCACCACCACCTCTGCTACTACTGTTACTTTTGATCACGACGATTGTATTTTATTGCATTTTGTTGTATCGTTTTGTATTGTACTGTATTTTTGTCACAGCAGATTATTATTATTTTTTCTGAGTGAAATTTTGGCTGCTGTCCCTGGGAAGAACGTGTTGCAAAAGTATCGCGCCACCTTTCACCTGATTTTGCCCCCTTCCCTCCCACCCCCCTCTTTTTGTGTTGTCTGCGAGTGCGTTGGTGATAGTCATGATGAGACTACTGCTGCTGCTGCTGTTGCTGCTATACTACTGCTTACTACTGCTTACTGCTACTGCTACTGCTACTACTACTACTACTACTACTACTACTACAGTTATAATGATGTTGATGATGTTCACCGTGATAGTGACGACAGACTTCAGTCATTAGCAGCATGGTTTGAAACACATCCACAGAACACTTCCCCCAGCTTAATGTCAAACGATCAGAAATATGAGAGAGAGAGGGAGAGAGAGACGAGGGAGAGAGAGGGAGAGGGAGGTCATCAGTAAACAATACGCTGTTCTTTGTCTGTCTGTCTGTCTCTCTCTCTGTCTGTGTCTGTCCATATGTCTGTCTCTATTTCTATGTCTCTGCCACTGTCTCCGTCTGTCTGTCTGTCTGACTCTCTCTCTCTCTGTCTCCGTCTCTGTCTCTCTGTCTCTCTCTCTGTCTCTCTTTCTCTCTGTCAGTCTTTCTGCGTCTCTCTTTTATAAAATAACATTTCTTATTCATTTGTCTGCATTTCATTTGCGAGTAATTTGCCTTTTGACGCCTTCACATTTTCTGATTGAAATTTGAAACGTGTTTTCATGATTGAAATTTAAAACGTGTTTTTGATGTTTTACTTTTTCATGCAAACCCAGTTGTTTCTTTTTTCTCTTTTTTTTTAAGTTCTCTCTCTCTCTCTCTCTCTGTGTCTCTCTCTCTCTCTGTCTCTCTCTCTCTCTCTCTCTCTCTCTCTCTCACACATACACGCACGCACACAGCACGCACGCATGCACGCACACACGCTGGCACGGACATTACACACGCCATCGCACTCAATCACTCTCT
>JAAQRG010189056.1:0-7500 GCA_011634625.1 Babylonia areolata | reverse complement strand
AGAATATCATAAACTGAAACTATCCTTCACGATGATAATCAGTTCTCTTCATCTGCATCCAAGATTCCTGACAGTGGAATGCTTCACTACACGCCAGACGCTACATATCTCCCACTATGATGTGCCTCTTACCCGTGTATTGTATCGCATTGTATTGTACTGCGTTTTGTCTCAAGAGATTTGTTTGTCTGAAATTCAGGCTGCTCTCCCCGGGGAAAGTGCTTCACAACAGTGCAGCACAAACTTTTTTTCTGTTTTCTGTCTGCAAGTGTATCATGTTCTGATATGAAAGTGAATTTTTAAACATAATTTTGCCAGGGACAACCGTTTTCTTGCTGTGGGTTCTTTTAGTGCGTGTTGTATGCGATACCTCGGTTTATCATCTCACCCGAATAACCAGCGTCGAGACCACATTTCAAGGTCTAATGGATGAAGAAAAAATTCTGGCAAGTGTGGGATTCGATTTCGGGCCTTCAGCTTATCTCGCTTTCTAGGAGAACGTGTTACCACAAGGCAACCACTCCATTATATTATGTATAAATAGTTGTACACAAGGCTACACGTGATGTATGCTGATAATGATACAATTTCTCTCAAGCCTTCTATCAGTAAAGCTCACATTGTCAGCTTAAAAAACACCATGCAGTTCTATTTCATGACTCAGTTCATGATACTGATCGCTTTGCAAAGTCTATGTAATGTCATTGGAAAGGCGCAAGTATTGGTCTGTTGTCAACGTCAGAGGACGAAAATATAATGTTTCAGAGAAAGTTGAGACTGATGGGAACAAGCGAAACTCGTTTCTCTGCAGACTAGCCAGGCATGAAATAAGAGAGCAGTGTTCAGCTAGTAGGCGGGCATCAACAATATTGATCTGCCAGCGGCAAGATCTCTTTTGAACGCCGTCAATCTCAGAGCAGTAAAAGCCCCAAGTGTTCCAGACTATCGCCTCTTTAACAGCACCACGTGAACATGCCAGTGTTCAACAGAGCTGGATGGAGGGCTGGCGACAAATTATTGCTGTTTGATGAATCGCTAATCTTGACATTCTGTGTTTTAGACATCACTTTTTTTCTCTCTTTTTTGTGCATAGAGTTGACTTCATCAAGATTTTGCTCCTTATAAATATTATTATCAGTAGTAGTAGTATTTTATGTATTTATCTTCTTTTTTTCTCAAGGCCTGACTAAGCGCGTTGGGTTACGCTGCTGGTCAGGCATCTGCTTGGCAGATGTGGTGTAGCGTATATGGATTTGACCGAACGCAGTGACGCCTCCTTGAGCTACTGATACTGATACTGATCCAAGAGTTTCGTATTCAGTTCGTTTTCATTGGATTCTTGGAGTGGTCTAGTGGATAACACACTTGTTTAGGAAGTGACGGGGTTTTGTCACGGTGTACCTGGGTGTTATCCTTTCAGACACCACAAAACGCCCACTCGTCCCTGAGCAGGGTAAAGGGTGGAGATTTTTACGATCTCCCAGGTCAACATATGTGCAGACCTGCTAGTGCCTGAACCCCCTTCGTGTGTATATGCAAGCAGAAGATCAAATACGCACGTTAAAGATCCTGTAATCCATGTCAGCGTTCGGTGGGTTATGGAAACAAAGAACATACCCAGCATGCACACCCCCGAAAACGGAGTATGGCTGCCTACATGGCGGGGTAAAAACGGTCATACACGTAAAAGCCCACTCGTGTGCATACGAGTGAACGTGGGAGTTGCAGCCCACGAACGCAGAAGAAGAAGAAGAAGTCCCTGAGCAAATCACATGCCTGTACTCCCCCTCTCTTCTCGCTCCCCCACATCCCCCCTTCTGCTCTCTCTCTCTCTCTCTCTCTCTCTTCCTTACTCACATTATACGTGTGTGTGTGTGTAGTTGCTTGCGTACCTGTACGTGTGTGCAAGCGTGTGTGTTAAGATGAGTGTGTGTGTGTATGTGTGTGGGTGGGGGGAGGTTGGGGGGTGGGGGTCGCATGCAGACGTGACTATGTGTTCATATGTTCATAAATCAAGTACGCACGTACGCGCAGACAAGCGCATAATAGTCAGTGTGTCTGCCCATCTATTGCCCAAGAGAACTCGACAGACCAAGGATGCAGTCGTATGCATACAAAGGAAGACCTCTGCAACAGTGCAAGCGCGAGCGTACGACTTCTTGACACTAGGGTCTCGACCCCGATTTTCCGCACGTTGGAGAAAATGCCTACCACGTTGCAGGAAAAAAGGACATCCAATTCTGTCCTGGTGGGCAATTCTGTCCCCGTAGGCAATTCTGTCCAATTCTATCCCCGTAGGCAATTCTGTCCCCGTGAGCAATTCTGTCCTGGTTGGCAATTCTGTGGGCAATTCTGTCCCGGTGAGCAATTTTGTCCTGATGGGCAATTCTGTCCCGGTGAGCAATTCCGTCCTGGTGGGTAAATATGTCCTGGCGGGAATTCCGTCCTGGTGGGTAAATATGTCCTGGTGGGCGATTCCGTCCCGGTGGGTAAATATGTCCTGGTGGGAATTCCGTCCTGATGAGAAATTCTGTCCTGGTGGACAATTCTGTCCCGGCGGGTAAATTCTGTACTGGTGGGCAATTCTGTCCTGGTGGCCAATTATGTCCCGGTGGGCAATTCAGTCCTGGTGAGCAATTCTGTCCCTGTGAGCAATTCTGTCCTGGTGAGCAATTCTGTCCCTGTTGAGCAAATCTGTCCTGGTGAACAAATATGTCCCAGTGGGCAGTTCTGTCCCTGTGAGCAATTCTGTCCTGGTGATTAATTCTGTCCCCGTTGAGCAAATCTGTCCTGGTGGGCAAATATATCCCGGTGGGCAATTCTGTCCCTGTGAACAATTCTGTCCTGGTGATTAATTCTGTCCCTGTTGAGCAAATTTGTCCTGGTGGGCAAATATATCCCGGTGGGCAAATCTGTCCCTGTCCACCGGCCGGAGGACAGGCAGCACTTCCCCGGGGAACGGAGCCGACAGAAGACTATTCAGTCAAGCTGACTGCTGCGTTATCCACTTGGCCCTCACCCACGGAGAAGAAACCAAAAAAATACCTCTCTCCAGGCGGTCCGGAATCGTTCGTTCGCGTTCCAGCGTCTCCAGTCCTGCTGATACTTACCTCCGTTCGACAGGGACTTGTGTGATCAGTCCTTCTCCTTTCATCACTGTCTCAAACACTCTGCCACGGTACGTTAAGTATGCAGGACGTGTTGCAATGCACATGTGTGCAACCCTACAGACACATAGCGATAATATACTCACACCCACTGGTGAGTATGTGCACTGGAAGCACGTCTGGCATGATAATGATAATGATAAATGATTCTATCCAAATGAAGAAGACTTAAAAGACTTTGGTTGGGGTTTTTTTTCTATCGTTCCTTCTTTTTTTTTCTCCACCCTTCCTTTTTTTCTTTTCTTTTTTCTCCTTTTTTTTTTTGTTGGTGTGCTATCCTACTTACTTCTTCCCATGCCTAGTCTTCCAGCATCCTTGCGAAGTCACAGACAAAAGTTGTTTATTTGCCCTTGATTTATTTTGCTCGGGGTCTTCTGTTGTTCAGAGTACACACACAGAGCCGAGCCAGTTTTATAAAGACATCATAGTAATTTTTATTCATTCTGTAGCAGTCGCGATGAAACTCAGAAGGTAAAAAAATGAAAGAAACAAAACCTGAAACAAAGGATACCAAACCACCAATTCTAACGAGAACGAGATCAAAGAAAAAAAAGTTCGCTGTGCGTTTCGATATCACGAAACATGGAACAAACAACACAAAAAAAATACTGATTGTCTTCCATGTGCGTCATTGATTACAGATCCTGAATGTGCTCAGTTTTGACTGCATTCAACGTGTCTCGTTCATTACAGGATGTTGAATGTGTATGTTTTATCATGCGTGTAAAAACATTGGAAATCAATCAGGGGTAAAAGCCCAACATGTTTGCAAGTGAATAGATCCGAATATTAAAAAAAAAACAGTGTGTCGTCACACACTGCCGGAATCCAAACAATAGACCTTACAGATTCTAGGACAGATGTGGAATGCTCCAACCACTTGACCACTACACCTATCAATAAAGCGTGATTAGCACAATGAGACAATAAAACACTTAGCTGAATGGTACAGCACAATTATGTGAACAAAAGGGGGATGTAGGGCAGGCCTTGTGGGACGCATCAAACAAATGTGAATGCAAAGCTAGGTTGACGGACGTGGAGTGAAAGGCGGGCTGCAGAAGGAGGATGAGAACCAAGCAAGATCTCAGCTCCCTCAGTCTAAAGCTCTGATGGGTTCCAGGCATGGAAGCGCGGCTAGCCATGGTGTCAAAGGCCCCTGACAGGTCCAGAACCGTTACGGGACAGATAAGAGGGTGCCGTGGGCACAGACAGAGGAGGACACGTCGCTTCATACTTTTGAACATGGTGCTGTGTTACAGTCCAGTTCGATCGGTGACCGAGGGATGCAGTTTGTATAAGAGTGAACACAGTTAAAAACAAGGAACTCGATCCTGGTTTTAAAACCATGACGGACATGCACAAAATACTCCACATACTCACTCACACACACACACACACACACACACACACACACACACACACACCACACCACACACACACACACACACACACACACACACACACACAGAGGGAATCAGTCACTCAAAACAAAACAATAATACACGCACACACACGAACCCGACCTGATACATGACCCAGGTGACGCAATTGCGACGCGAACGTCAAGGACTGAAAAAGGCCAGAGTCAATATCTTCCAACTAACGGGGAACACGCGCGCGCGCACACACACACACACACACACAAACACACACACACACACACAAACACACACACACACACACACACACACACACACACAACGCGTTACGCTTCAAAACCAGGCAAGTGTGAAATATGAGAATAGTGTTCTCTAAGTAGGCGGGCACCAGCAGCATTGATCTACAGGCCGGCAGTTCGATCTCTTTGGAACGCCGCCAGTCTCTGAGCTGTAGTGTCCAAGAGTTTGGGACTATCGCCATTTACGTCAGTACCTTAACTCACTCAGTACGGCCAGTCCTCTCTTCTCCTCTACACAGACCCCTCGGATGTCCAGTGGGTGTCTGAATGACCCAACCTTTAGCTTCCGTCGTCGGAACTGTGGTATTCTTTGTCAACATTCACCTCTTTAGTATAAGAGCGTCCCGCTTGCAATATTTTGATGATGGTAATTGGGATGAAACGCTGTTAACGTCGTCTCTTTCGCCGTTCGTATGGAGAGAGTTAACATGCCAGAGTTCAACAGAGCTAAACCACTGGCGTCAAAATATGGATATGGTATGATATGACATGGATACTATTGTCAATAATTTTTTGTTTAAGAGTTCGAAAATCCTGACATTACATTTTAGACGTCATTCATAGGGTCTCCTAGTTAGCTCGTTTCCATATTATAGACACAGTGTGTGTGTGTGTGTGTGTGTGTGTGTGTGTGTGTGTGTGATATGCGTGCAAATGCTTGTATGAGGTGCCCTTAAAAAGCTCAATCACCAAGCTTACAACACAACACTTTCAGTTCGATATCCAGGCGCCCAACAGATTATGAAATGACATTATCGATTGCTAACTTCGTTGTCGTTCTTGTGGTGAGGGGGCGGCGGGGGGATGGGGTTGCAGGGGTGGGTGGAGAGGGGGAGGTGGTGTATGTGTTTGCTTCAGTTTCAGAGAGGTTCAAAGCGTACGAACTGATCCATGCACACTACACAAAATTTGCTTTAAAGAACGGAGCGGATGCCCAACCTCTGTATAAACCCACTGCGTTTGGTCAAGCCTTGAGGGCTTACCCTTGTTTTGTGCAAAACTGTGACATGAAATGAAATGATAAAAATATACAAGATAAAAAAAAACGAGTTTATACATTAAAAAAACAACAAAGAAAGATACTCAGAAAGCAAACGGCTGAAAATTATGTGTTTGTATCTAATACACACTCAAACGCGTTTTTAAAGCTAGTATGTGGTGCAGTACAGTAAACGCAAGAAACATTCTACAGAAACATGACAGCCCAACTCAAAACAAAAAAGCCTATACAGCAGTGCCAGCATCAGGTACCGGAGTCTCGTTCTCCGATATTACTTCTGCATGTCTGAGCAAGTGTCTACTGCGCTCCAAGAAAAAGGGAACACGTAGACAAAGAGCCTGTCCATACCTCTCTGCAGACTTCTTTGATACAGACGTGGTGATCAGCCGACGTGTGGTGTAGCAGAGACAGAGACTGACAGAAAGCTGGCATTACCCGCCGCCCCTTCAGCCATGTGTATGTGGGGATGGTGGTGGTAACACACACACACACACACACGCACGCACGTACACACGCACGCGCGCACGCGTACGCACACACACACACACACACACACACACACACACACACACACACACACACACACACACACACACAACTTATAACCTAGCTGAGGAAATGCTTGGCAAAATCTTTTGCTCATCTGTTTCAATTTCCTTTTTGTTTCGCTTTGTTCGTTTGAAAATATGTACCTGTATAATGTTTTGTTGTTGTTGTTTTTTTAGAAAGAAAAAAAAAGCTAACCAAAACATGAAAAAGGTCGACAAAATATTTCATCCTTAATCCATACGGCACTGTCGGCACTGACCTCTGCACAGAGATCTGATGGTCCAACAAATCGAAATAAAACGCAACGCGACTTAGAGCAGGCCTTCTGAGACTCCATGACAAAGCAGCTGTATGTGAGTGCAGAACTCTGATCATAGCAAATAGTGTAGAGGGGGGAGGGGGCAAGGATGGGGGGGATGGGGGGGGGGGCATGTGGGGGGGGGGGGTCAAAACCCGGAGGCCTTATGAAAACCAGTCTAACAAAGAAGCTGAATGCGACTACAAAAAGCTTGGTGGATAACAGGGAGGGGAGTAGGGGAGTAGGGTGGTTGGGGGGGAGGGGGGACTAAGGTCAAGCCTAGAGGGACACACCGTTCCAAAAGTGTTGGATGTGAATGGTAAAGATCGATGGACAGGACAAAACGCAACCAATGGTGGCCCCCGGCAGCAGAAGTAGGAAGGGGATCAGGCACAAGACCCGCGTTCCCTAGAGTCCTTCCGAAGCTCTGATGGATGGACTCGTGACAGTAAGCACGGCTGACAGAGGTGCCAAAGGCTCCTGACTAGGTCCAGAAGGGGACCGGAGAGATGGGTGGAAAAGGATGGTCATGACCCCGAGAGAGAGAGATACCGTCGGTCAGTACTTCTCTGGAATTGGTGCTTTGTTAGTAGTGTCCGCTTCCATTGGTGACCAAGGTATGCTGTCTTGGATGAGAAAGAAGAGAGTTTACAAAGAACTGGTTGGTTTCTTTCATTTGTGTTCTGAAACTTGTTTGAGCGTGCGTGCGTGCGCGCGCGCGCGCACACACACACACACACACACACACACACACACACACACACACACACACGCACACACACACACGAACACACACAAACACACG